>VDFB02293906.1:0-24012 GCA_007258455.2 Sequoia sempervirens | reverse complement strand
AACAATCTCTAATCCAATTGTTAATCACCAAATCACTAAGATATGATACCAATTGGTGAGATACAAGGTTTTGACTACTACAATATAGAAATCTGAAAATTGTATGCAAATCTGTAAATAACTTTTCTTAATCCTTGAAATACCATGAAGAGATTCAACTTCTTTATGATGCTAAAATCAGCCACTCTAACATGCTTGATAAAACCACCTTAGATGAACTTATAACATCAATAACATCACCATAAGATAGCAGCAACAAAGAGGCACAAATCAGCAACATAAGAATGCAAGATTTCACAACACAAGGTAGCAATGGAACAGAAGAATAAACTCATAACACAGTGTTTACATGGAGAAACCCTTGCGGGAAAAAACTCCACCAAGAAGAGAGGCCCAAGTTGTATTATCTTCAAACAAGATTACAATACATCCACTTCCAATCTCCTCTTGAGTCTTCAATCCTGCAGCACCCTGTTACTCTTGTTACTCTCTCTCTCTCTCTAACCAACTTCACTCTCAAGTCTCATATTTATACAAAATGAGTACCCACCAAAGGAATTCGTGGGAGATGGATAAAATCCAATATTTCTATCTTGGGATACACCAAAATTATCTTCTTACATATTCCCTTACACTTTTCATAGGCATCTTCCCAATATAGGCGCCTAGAACCAAGAATAGGAACTTACAAGATAATAATAGCTGTCATATGTTGTCATAGAATCTCTTACACCTTATGACAGTTGTAAGTTGTCATAGATGCTCTTACAAACTTATGACATGTGTCATAACAGCCCAAAAATACATTTCCCTAAGATAGGCACCAAGATTCTCCACCTCACCTCATTTACTATTTACCAAGATTCCTTGAGCAGTAAAAGTAACTCTGTAATAAACTGTCAGTGAAACTTATTCATCCCTTATGGGTAATTACAAATTAAGAATAATAAATGGAATAAATACAATATTGGGATTTACAAGGTTAATGGCACCTTATCCCAACATTCTCCCACTTGACATTATACATTGTAAATCAACCCATAGGAAATCTCAACAAGGGAATAAACATCCCTTAGCCAACCATGTACCATTGATTCTTCAACATGCTTTTGTGCTCCAACAAGATACCTGCAAAAGTAACCATGATAACCACCATCTCAAGCAATAAATCCTCACATCATATTACCCATGATAGGACAAGTAACATGCCATGGTGAAACATATCAACTGTCACTGAAACTTGCACCAATCTATACATGAACACAAGCATCAAATTCAAATGATAACAAAAGACTCTGAGTGACTGCCACACTCATACCAAAATTGGAATAGCAACCACAGCAAGTTGCTAGCTCATCCAAAACTATCCATACCACAAACTAGGGTAAACAAACTATCATAGGTAGAACTTCATGCTATCAACATAACAACCCAAATCTGCAAACAAGTCCCTGTATATCCACCATCCTGCAAAAGAAGACTCCAAGGTAATAACACACATAGACATGCGATAAAAAACCTCTGAAGTAACTCACTGTAGTAAAGTGTAACCAGTCCAAGAGAGGTGCCCCTCTCATACAGAACACATATACCTTCTGGAACTCCCACTGCACAGGTAATGTCAAATCTGAAAACAAGATCACAGCATTAACAAGTCCTCCTATAGCACTTCACATAGAGGATGTGGCTAACTCCTCTATCATAGTGTCAAAGAAGCATACAATGATATGCAAAATACATCTCTCATTACTAATCCAAATAACTCTCCCAAGTCCTCCAACCAATGAAGAAAGAGATCAAGGAGCTACCAAACTGTTGCCAAAAAACAATGAAGTACAAACAACAACTCATAACTCCATTCATGAACCTCAACTCCATAAACATAAGAACCTTCAAGAAGAATACAATATTCCCATAAAGAGAGAACCTACAAATCAAACCATGTCCTTATACCACACTAACATGTGCCAAACTGTGTAAAGTAAGATCTCCTTCAACACTCCCAAACTGAAAGGATATCAACATCTAACCATTCAACTTATAATGAAACATGGCAGAACTTAGATGTAAACCTCTCACAGAAAGTAGATCAAACTTAGCCGAACATTCCCACAACATAAGGGAATATGCCCAAAGCCACTAACCATCTCCTGTACCTCTCCTACCAAATCCAAAGTTCAAGATTGCAAGGAGAACAACGGAAATACATAAAATCATGCATCTACTTCTCAACAATCCCTATAACTCAACTTTCAAGATTAATGCATAAGAGAAGAAAAGATACATATAAATAATGCATCTAATAATCAGGTGGGCAACACCTCTTAGATCATTTACCTGCCGAGTAGACCAAGAGTGGGATACAAGATTGTCCTGTGCATACAACACCAAGCAATATAGGCTTTCAATAAAGACAACCTTCTCATCAGGTCTATGATGGACTCACATCCATTTCCAGGTATAGGCTCCTCGATCTTTACTGTTGAGAAACTTTTATAACAAGTAACCATTCCAACACATATCTTTGAACATAAGAAATATCCAGCCTAACCCAAGTCTCTCTAGTATCCATGAGCACCCACTAATCAATCCATGCCAACTTCAAATGCAACCTGCAAAATCATGAAGCTCCAAGCAAATGATTAACACTCAAAACCAAAGAGAACTACATCCTCTCCAAAGGAAGAACAATAACACCTTTACCAAAGACTCTAAAGGTCTTCCATGAAACAAGATGTTAAAACCTCTTCAAATCACATGAAGATAACGATATCCTACCAAAGCTCCGACTAAACTGTGATACCGAGCTATACATGGCAACAAGATAAATATCAAACCATCACTGTCAAAAGCTCCCATTGAAACATGTAACCAAGCTATCCATGACATCGTGATAACCATCTCCTAAATGAAGATCATCCATGACCTCAACACAATCAAAGAATCCGCTGTATACAACACAACTCCCAAAAGGTCAAGAAAACCATAATCTCCAAACCAAGAAGATAGAACACACTGTAACTGCACAAAACTCCCACTGAAAATGATACAGAGTTGTATACATGGTATCATGACAAACATCATTACCAAAACTCCACTAAAAGTGAACAGAGCTTTTCATGCACCATAACTTACTGTTATAGATTCTAATGAATAACTATATCAGGTACTCTAAACCATCCTTCTGTCTCACTGCAATAAACATACCAATGTAATCAAGGTGACCAACCAAATACAATCCTCATCAGACAATTTACAAGATCTGCACTCATGCAATATCTCAAAGGAGAAAAACATGGTCAGTGCTCCAATCTCAAATAACTGAAAAATAGATTCAACCCCACATCAGTAACATGCAGAATAGAAGTAACCAAGGAATAACATGTAGATTTCCAAGACTCAAACACCAGGATCAACGTAGACCTGATTTGCCAAACAAATCCACATAAGAGTATCCATAGATCATAAGAACCCATCAAGCAGCCCTGCAAATCTGAAATTGTTTCCATCCAGAATACTCTAAGAGTCTGAATACAATCTTTCCACAGATCTACAAACCACAGATTTTTGTTAACATGTAAAACCTGCAAAACCATCTCTCTGTAAATCTGAAATCACTTAAATATCCAGATATTCACACTATACATGTCATCTGAAAGAATGAAATATCACAGATCTACAAATCCACAACTTTTTGTAACAGGAAAACTGTAAAACCTACATATCCAAAATAACATGAATATGAAAAAGGAGGAACCAGGTTGTCCAAGAGTTTCCATATCACTAAAATACCAACTCCACAACCCACATGCAACCAGTGGCAAATCATCCAATGCTTTCATGTAACCAAGGGCTAAACCCATGAATCCAACATAAGCACTCCATATTATAGTCCAAAAAATAAATGTTCTTCCATGTAACTAGGGCACCAAAATCAACCACCCAACATGAAAACCCATTCACTTCACATGACCACAAGGTAAAGGAACATAACCACCATGCAAGAGGATACTCACATATTGCCAAACCGGAGCTCCAGATCACTACCACAAGATCAACTCCATGAAGATACATAACCCTGAGCCTCAAGAGCCCACTGTATATCTCATTGACAATATCCATCAGAGAGTTAGATACCATGGCTTCCAATCTCACAAATCTGCAAAGCAATGTCAACATACAGAACATCCACTGCAGCCCAAAAACCTCCAACATTCTACAATTCCTTCCAACAGATTCACAAGCTTTACAAGCTAAATTCAAAAAAGAAGGAATACCCAGAACCAAATTACCATGAATCCATCACATGCAAGCACATGCAAGCAACATGCAAGTCCATGCAAGTACATGCAACTCACATGCAAACACATGCAAGCTCATGGAAGCAACATGCAAGTACATGAAACTCACATGCAAACACATGCAAGCTCATACGAGCACATGCAAGTCATGGAACAACCTTAAGCTCTGATACCAATTGTTGGAATAAACGAACAATCTCTAATCCAATTGTTAATCACCAAATCACTAAGATATGATACCAATTGGTGAGATACAAGGCTTTGACTACTACAATATAGAAATCTGAAAATTGTATGCAAATCTGTAAATAACTTTTCTTAATCCTTGAAATACCATGAAGAGATTCAACTTCTTTATGATGCTAAAATCAGCCACTCTAACATGCTTGATAAAACCACCTTAGATGAACTTATAACAGCAATAACATCACCATAAGATAGCAGCAACAAAGAGGCACAAATCAGCAACATAAGAATGCAAGATTTCACAACACAAGGTAGCAATGGAACAAAGAATAAACTCATAACACAGTGTTTACGTGGAGAAACCCTTGCGGGAAAAAACTCCACCAAGAAGAGAGGCCCAAGTTGTA
This sequence comes from Sequoia sempervirens, assembly GCA_007258455.2. NCBI lineage: Eukaryota > Viridiplantae > Streptophyta > Pinopsida > Cupressales > Cupressaceae > Sequoia > Sequoia sempervirens. Next base: position 19,118 of record VDFB02293906.1, on the reverse strand, counting down.
TTATCTTCAAAACAAGATTACAATACATCCACTTCCAATCTCCTCTTGAGTCTTCAATCCTGCAGCACCCTGTTACTCTTGTTACTATCTCTCTCTCTCAAACTTCACTCTCAAGTCTCATATTTATACAAAATGAGTACCCACCAAAGGAATTCGTGGGAGATGGATAAAATCCAATATTTCTATCTTGGGATACACCAAAATTATCTTCTTACATATTCCCTTACACTTGTCATAGGAATCTTCCCAATATAGGCACCTAGAACCAAGAATAGGAACTTACAAGACAATAATAGCTGTCATATGTTGTCATAGAATCTCTTACACCTTATGACAGTTGTAAGTTGTCATAGATGCTCTTACAAACTTATGACATGTGTCATAACAGCCCAAAAATACATTTCCCAAAGATAGGCACCAAGATTCTCCACCTCACCTCATTTACTATTTACCAAGATTCCTTGAGCAGTAAAAGTAACTCTGTAATAAACTGCCGGTGAAACTTATTCATCCCTTATGGGTAATTACAAATTAAGAATAATAAATGGAATAAATACAATATTGGGATTTACAAGGTTAATGGCACCTTATCCCAACATGTCTTCCACAACAAAGCTATTGGATGATGATTAGAGTTTGTTATATTTTATGCCTACTATAATGGGAGAGTATAAAATCTCACTATCTACATTTAAACAATCAAATGAAGCCATAGTGGAATCTACACAATCTTCTAGGGGTTCTCCTCAAACATCTAATTTTACAACTTCTAGAAATAAAGATGCTACCAATTATAAATCTATGTATGAGATGACAAATTATTAAAAAATAACCTTCCTCAAAAGAAATGAAATCTAATTATTAAAGAGGGTGCACAATCTTTTCTTAGTTTGGATATAATGGAAATGGTTGTGGTATAAAGGAACAAGGTATCAAGGTTCATATCAAATTGAACACACAAGGTAAAAAAAATGGCCTTGGTAATTATCCTTTAAAACCCACAAAAGCTTCACGAAGACATTCACTTAATGTAAACATAATAACACAAGATTTAAGATGTTACTCAATTTGGTTTATCCTACATTGATAAGTCAAACAAGTAAAAACATATCATTGGATATATTTCTGACTGATGAGTCCTTGGTGGAATTTTTGGGAGCTTATGACAACTTACCTAATTATCATCATGATCATGGATTTCTCTATTATATAAATGTTGAAGCATATTTTGGAAAGGAAATTGGTATATCAGATAATATAGTAGACTATCAAGATATACCTCAAAATTTCCCTAATATTCTAGACCATAATACACTACTTGTAGGAGGTACTGTCAATGTCTCGATGGACCCATCTAATACAAATAAAGGTAAATTTAATTGGAAAATCTCTTGACTTGGATGAAAAATAAGATCATACTATGCTATTACATGACTTTTCTATATTATTTGCTTGACCATAGTAATATATGTCTGGTATAGATCCTAAGGTGGTAACACACAAAATTGTGTTAGAAGATGATGCTAATTGTGAGACAAAAGATTTTTAAAATGAACCCCGAAGTGGATTTACTGGTTAAGGCTAAGATTGAAAAAAATTTACAAGCTGATTTCATCTGCCCTATTGAGTATTCACTTTGGATATCAAACATAGTAGATATCACAAAATTGGATAATCATATTTGAATGTGTATAGATTTTCATGACATTAATAAAGCATCTTTGAAAGATTATTTCCCTCTCCCTAACATTGACATGATTTTTGATTGAACAACAAGACATGATTTATTATCATTTATGGATGGATTTTCTAGATACAAACAATTTTTTTTCAATCCTCAAGACCAATACAAAAATTATTTTATTACAGCTTGGGGAATATTTTGTTAGGTTGTTATACCAGTTGGACTGAAAAATACTAAGTTGGACTGAAAAATACTAGAGCAACATACCAAAGAGCTATGACACTAACATTTCATTATTTTATCCATATAATTTTAAAGGATTGTGTTTATGATATCTTGGCTAAATCTATATCATGTCAAGATCATGTCAAAATTCTTTGTCAACTCTTTGAGGGAATTCATAAGTATAACATATAGTTAAATCCAAGAAAGTGTGTCTTTTGTGTGGATAGTTAAAAACTATTATTATTTATTGTCACATCAAGGTATTGAGGTGGAAACAAAGAAAATAGATGCTATCATAAACATGCCACCTCCTAAAAACATTTCTCAACTTCGTAGCTTACAAGGAAAGATTCAAGCTATTCATCATTTTGTTGCATCATTGGTGGAGAAGACTCTTCCCTTTACTCAAATTCTTAAGAAAGAGTCCCATTTTAAATTGAATGAATATTGTAAGAAAAAAATAAATTAAAATGGTATTTAGCTAATCCTCCTATTTTACAATCAACTACTTCAAGACATCCTTATATTCTTTACACTTCTACTTCATCTAAAGCTCTTGCTATGTTGTTAACACAACAAGATGTGAATGGTAAAGAATGTATTTTCTACTATATTAGTAAAAAATTGATTGATTATGAAACATAATATACAAATATAGAATAAATGCTTGGCTCTTATGTTTGCTACAAATAAGTTGAGACATTATTTTTTAAATGTTGAAGTGCATGTCATTACAAAGTTTGATCCATTAAAGCATCTATTATCTAAAATGGATTTATTTGGTTTCTTAGACAAATGGGTAAAGTTGTTAATGAAATTTGATCTTAAATTTGTCTGTCAAAAAAAAATTAAAGGTCACACATTGATTGACCATTTAGCTAAAGCTCCTTCATCATTAGCTTTACCAAACCAAGAACTATTTCTTGATGAACATGTCTTAACATTAGAATAAGACAAAACATGGCATTTATTTTTTGATGGTTCTAAGTGTCAAACTAGCTCTGATGATGGGGTTATACTAGTACCTCCTTCAGGTTAGCCAATTCCCTTATCCTATCATCTCAATTTTATATGCACAAATAACATCACAGAATATGAAGATCTTATCACTTGTTTATGTGTAACATTGTATCTTAATATCCAACACCTTTGCACATTTGGAGATTCTCAATTAATCATCAAATAAATTAATGGATCCTGTCATGAAAAACATGATAAACTATCCCACTATAACAATCTTATATTAGAAATGTTATTTTTTTTCCTTGTATACTATTGCCAATATTCCATGGAAAGATAATTGGCATGCGGATGCAATGGTGAGTTGCCTCCCTTGTATCCCTCAATGATTCATCTATGGATTTTAAATTTATTATTTATAATCTAACATCACCATAAATAGAAGAAAATGCTAAGTATAGGATAGTTTTGTAGAATTCTTTTCCTAGACCTGCTCAAACATGAACAAACAATCAAACATTAGTCCATAACAAGTGTAAACAAGCATTCCCCATGAAATTCATTCAAACACAAGAACATGAAATCAAAGTAAAGTAATCAAATAAACTACTAATGAAATTCTATTCTAAATGCTCAAACCAACATCCCATGGGGGAATTGGTGCTTCTTTGATGTGGAAAGAAACCCTTTCCCAATACCTTGATGAGCTTGATGATGGATGTGTGATTCTTGATGCAAAATATCAATAATCTAGCTATGGATGATGAAATTCTATGCTAACTTGGATGAAATTGTGGATGAAATCATGGATGCTTTAAACTCAAATGGCTATAATGGATTTGCATGAAGTTGTGTCAATTTGTGGATGATTGTGGATCCCAAATCAATAGAGAAGGCCTCTATTTATAATTAAGAAGGATTGAAGAATGAAGAATGGGATGAATGTGGGATTTAAGAAGGGACCAATGGCATTGTGCCACTTGTCAACATGCTAATGAAGGGAGGTGGAGCACATTTTGAACAATGTGCATGTTAAATGCATGTAGGTGAAATTTGAATTTGAAGAGGTGATTTGTGCAAGAGGGGATGTAAGAGGAATTAATGCCAAGTTGGCTCAAGGAGAGGACATGTAAGAGATTTTAATGCCAAGTTGGAGGACAAAAGTCATTTGGGAGGGAGAATTCAAATAAGTGGAATATTCTAAGAATATGCCATATTTGAATGAAAATAGGAGGAATTAGTAAATCAAATAAATTGATTTACATGTGCAACTTGCAAAAGCTAGAGGAATGGAGGATTAGTGTAGGAGTTAATAATGATTAATTAACTTAGATGAAATTTGATTGTGACATTTAATTTAAATGCTTGAATTTATTTAAATCAAATGAGAGGTTATTGGAAGATTAGTAATTTAATTAAATAAATTTGATTTATTCAATTAAATGAAGAACATTAGGATTTAATTAAATAAAGTTGATTTATTTAATCAAAGAGAGAATATTAAGATTTAATTAAATAAAGGTGATTTATTTAATCAAAAGAGGAATTTTGATGAATTAATTAAATAAAGACTATTCAATTAATTGGTTAGTAAAGAAATGATCAAGGAAGAATCAAATTTAGTTAATCAGAATCAAGTGCATGATATCAATCAAGATATTTTGAGTGTCTACCTTTTTCCCCTCTTTGAAGCAATGTACTTGTTGCGTTGGTTCAAAGAATAACCTTGCTGAGATCAAAATTTTTTTTTTTAAATTTTTTTCAAATGCCCTACTGCTTCCCTAGCGAGAAGAATTACATTGGTATACTGCCCCCTTGAGAGATCCGACGAAAATTTGGATTTTTTGGGTGATTTCTAGAAAAAGATGACAAGCTACCCAACAGATCCAGAAAGGCTCCAGGATGCTGAAAAATATGCCAAAACACAAGAAAAGGATGTGAAATGAGCCTCAGTTGGGCAAGAAAGGTGCTGAGAGTGCAAAACCCTAGTTTGATAGCTAAATCGAGGCAAAAAACCTTAATTTTCATGCTTAAATAGGCTTGGAGGGGTCACTTTCCATTCATTTTTGCATTCACACTTTGAATGTTCTAGCCTTCTAAGCTCTAACCCTCCTGCAAAATGGTGCAATGAGTTCTTTCTCGACACATTTCTAAGCGAGTCCGTGTGTACTAGAGACCTTCAGGTGCAGGACCACCAGTATGTGACCCAAACTCGACTTTGAAATTTTATTTTTTAGTGCATTTATTATGTTTAAAAGAGTCAAAGTTCCAAGTGTCGCTATATAGCGATGCACCAAGTGCAAAATTAGTGATGTTGAAGCTCAAATAGCATCGCTTGTGTAAATTGTGACGCTGCTCACAATTTGACTTTAGGGTTTCAAATTTCAAATAGCGACACTTTTGTGAAAAGTGATGCTTAGCTCAATTTAGGATTAGGGTTTAGCAGTCAAAGGGTGACACCAGTGTAAATGGCGACGCTGAGGTCGCTTTAGCATTTTTAAAGAGTCCAGCATTGTTGTTTGGAGTTTTACAAATGGTGATGCCTTTGCAAACTATGACACATTCATAGTTTTGGGGTCAAAAACTACAAACAGGGTTAGATCTTTTTATGAATTTTGACGTCGTGGCTTTATGGGTGTAGGAGGTGATCCAGCCTATGCATTCGCATGAGCATCAAACCTCAGGCTTGTGCAGATTGGGTGATATATTATAGTTGTGACAAGAGCATCTAGGGGAGATTGGTCTTTGGTACATCGCCTATGTTCCCATTGTCTGGACCCACTTGGTGATGATGACTGTGTTGCCTGAGAGGTGGCACAACGAGACCTCGTCTTTTCACCTTCCGATTGGTGAGGCGATTGTGACCTTAGAGGATGTATGGTGGATCCTGCGGTTATCAATACATGATGATCATATGATCTATGATATAGATGTCAGATTTGATGTGTATTTGAGGTCATGGAGTTCAACGAGCTTGCACTTGCCGAGGGCCAGATTGACTTGGAGTATTACAAAGGTCAGGTGCCGACTTTCAGGCTAATTGTTGCTGCCATTATATTTGGGCTAGTGGCTACAAATTGGTGAAGCAGATACTTCAGTCTAGGATGGGGCTTGGCCTGGGAGAGGATGCTATACTATAGGACCCTATTTTCCTGGGGACCAGTGATGCTAGCCTCATTGTACCATGATTTACATGATTTTACATATTGCAACAACGAAGCGATTATTACCAGAGTGACACTACTGCATATCTGGGCCTTGGAGCATATTTCTGTTCTTCGACCGATTGTCACTTTAGTTGATACAGAGCCCGATGATCCTACGATTTGGTGATGTAGGGGTATGATCACTTTGAGACATACAAGACAGTTGGGTCTACCTCATTGGCATTGAGTTTTGGATGAGATGACAATGTTCTGTTGGCACCCTTGGTTACAGATGTTTGCATGGTACGATGACGTACAAATTTTTTTATATTCTTGATAGACCTAATTGACGCAGGGGAGGGAGCATACGATTATAGAGTGCTACCTTCTAGACATGGTGGCCCACTAGTTTGGGGAGGTTTAGGATCAGCCAGATGATCAGTATATGACCATCTTTGCTAGATCATCCCAAGAGACATCATGGGTATGGAAGATTCTAGAGTCTGATACAATTGATTGCTAACATTAGTTGGTAGCTAGGCTATGGTCCTATGCTTAGGGACCAATAGATCTAGGCACAACATGTGCATATAATGAGTGGTTCAGACCTCCGTGTCAACTGATAGATCTAGATGTGGCACTTCCACGGGGGAGACCTCGAGGGAGGAGTGCTCAGAGAGCACAGGCAGGATAGGGTGGATAGGATCCTAAAGCACCACCCAGAGATGGGCAGCCTCCACAGTAGCCAGAGTAGTAGCTAGAGCAGTAGCCACATCAACCACATCAACCATAGCAGCTAGATCCATGGGATGGCCAGATATAGCAACTGTAGGCACATATACAGGGGTTACAGGCACAATTGCAGGTAGTTACACTAGAGAGAGATCATGCCAGGTAGCAGGTCCAGGCCCTTACTATTGAGAGGGATCATGAGTGCCAGTAGAGGTAGGCCACAAAGCTACAACTAGCCTAGGAGGTTAGTCATAGGAAGTAGTTAGAGAGCATGGATACTACATCCCAGTGGAGGACTATACCAACATGGATTTACCATGAGGTAGTCTGAGTGGCAGAGTACTACAAAATTCATTATCGACAAGTTGTACCTATGACTGTTCACGTGCCAAATTACTCTCAGGAGATAGGGGTCCGACAGGTAGAGGAATGGGTAGAGAGGGAGGCAGATGAGGGGAGCAGCCACCAGGGCTAGTAGCTATGTTCAGTTTTTGATCAGCGATTGATTCCTTTCGAGATAGACTCATAGGCTTTGTTTTTGATAGCCCTGTGGGCATTGTATCCTAATTGATATACATACACTTGAGTCAGATTTGTACCCTGACACTAATGATTTTTTGATATATATGATATGGATATGATTGATTTATGGTGTGATGTGTTCACTTTATTTATGCCCTATGGATGGATGCATTTGATGTTCTATGTATATGCAATGTGATTCTATATGATGCATGATTATGTATGCATTTATTTTCTGTATTATTTCTATGCACTTTTATGGTGATGATGTTTGCAGTATGGATGTATGGATGTATGGATGCAAATTTTTATAGTATGCAAATGATTATAAGGTGCTTAGACTAACAGATCTATATTATGCCCCAAATGATAATACAAAATGGATAATGTGATATGTTATGATTATGAGATGTTATGAAATGTTATGATATGCTATTTTAATTTTTTAGTATCTTTTCTATGATGCATGTATGGATGATGTGATGATGTCTATATGATTATGCAATGGATGTAAATGTATGGTTTAATGAGATGCTTAGAATAACCAATCTATATTATGGTGCAAATGATGGAAATGCATTTCATGTGAAATGATATGAATGATATGTTGTATGCTGACAATTTGTACATGTAGGATGGATGCATTGATGATGTTCTTCGTGTGTCATGATACTAGGTTAGCGTGGAGAGAAGAAAGGAGAAATGAGATGATGACAAGAGGATCCAACAGGTCCATGATATGGTGACTTTATTTGAAATAATGATGAGAGATTGATGATATTTCGCTTATCAGAAATTGGGATTTTAAAAGAGCTTACTTACCTTATGTTTGATAACACACATAGATACGATGCATCAAGGTATAAAGAACTAGGATGGTGTTGTACCTAGTGCAATGGACTTTGATTTGACAATCAGATAGGAGTATTCTTGTTCACACCTAACATACAAAATGTAGTTCAGATATTTTAAACATCTCAGACCAAAACATAGAAAGGCAAGCCTTCCTATGTGGTCAACAAGACACCTAAAACACCCTCCCTACGAACTAAACAAAACACACATGACCAAGGTTATATTACAAGAATATCCAACAAGCATATCAGATAAAAAGATAATGATCAATGCCCCATTCCTTTCTCTCTAAATCATTTTGATTAGAAATCATCAAGAGGTCATTGGAATGAGCTCAATAAGATAATTCAACAAAACAAAGATCAAGTAAACAAACAAGCTAATGTTCTTCATACCGCTAGCCAAAACTAAACTATAGTGATGTCTGATGTTGATGTCCATTGTAGGAAGGATGCATCCTAGGAAAAAATGTTATCAGATTATTTTGGGATTAAATGGATGATGGGCTATTAGTACCAAGGGGTTACCAACTTGTTTACCTATTGACCTAGACTTGAGACCCTAATGTTTTAATTTTCACTCTTAACCTGCTAGACTTGTTTATGATTGTGTCACCAAAGGTTGGGGGTGACGATCATTTTATTATGAGTGGATATTTATTTCAAGTGATTGTGAAACGAGATGGATGCATTTTTTGGTTTTTTTTTTAATGTTTTTGGTGTTTTGAAATGTTTTGAGGTTGTTTTTGGTATTTTTTGAGATTTTACAAATACTTTGATTTTTGAATTTTCCAATGTTTTTGTGTTTTCTGAGATTTTGACCAAAAACCTAACCTAAAGACCTATCCTAGGGGCCTCGAGGGTTGATCAAAGATTAGCCTTGCCTACGTTATACACGTAGAGACCACGTAGTTCAACTGACACAAACTCGTTTATTGATGAGATATGAACAAATGGACTGCTAGTTATTATGACGAACCCCTAAAGGACTGACCTATGGTGTCTCGAGGGAACATCGATGATGGCCTTGCCTACGTTCAGAGCTCACAGACTCGTAGTTCGACAAGATGACTCTATTTTTTGACTTTTTCTAACTTTTGACCTATTTTTGGATTTTGATATGTTTTCGATGTTTTTTGGGTTTTCGATTTTATGAATATTTTTGGATTTTCTAATTTTCTAAATTTTTTTTTTTTGGATTTTTTGAATTTTTTGAATGTTTTTGGATTTTTGGATTTTTTGATTTTAAGGAAGACTTCAAGAATATATATGAATCCGATCCAATGTAGTTATAAGAACATGCCCCCTACGTGGTGTGATAGACTACTCTGATATAGGTAGGACAAACTAACCTTAGGAATGGTGCCAAGTAGTACTAAGAGGGATCACGAGATCACGATACAAACACAAGATCAAGCTATGATGCAAATGCGGATGGGTGATGGATGGAGATATGGAAGTATTGGATGAATGATGTCGAACAAGTTGTAGAGATCATGGTGGATGGAAAGTGCTTATTTACATGAGGAACCTGTTGCTAGGTTTTCACCAAGGTACTTTCCCAAAGCACCATCGAAGTGGTTTTCACTAGAGGGTGGATTTTTTTTTTTTACCATTTTCAATCCTTTTTCTATTTTTTTTGGATTTTTAATTTTTTTTGGATTTTTGGATTTACACCTTGGAAATTTTAGGCATAATTTTTTTTGAGATGGGAGTCATTGATGGGCTCCTACAAAGGCTCACCTTCAAGTGTAGATAGTTGATATGATCCTGATTTATAACTTGTCGTGATGACAAAGGGTCCCAACCAATTGGGTTCAAATTTTTCTTTGTTGTCTGGATTTGGTACATTTTTTTATTCTCCTTCAATATGAGCTTTTCGACTTGAAAGGTGTAAATCCTAATCTTCTTATTGTATCTTCACTTGAGACAGTTTTGGTAGACTTGCAAATGGTTCAGAGCATCTATGTGCTGCTCATCCAGTAGTTCAAGCTCGTTCAACTATGACACCTAATATTCTTCATCAGTGATGAGATTTTGCAATGATATTATTTAGGATGGGAGCTTGATCTCAATAGGAAGAATGGATTTTGATTCATAGACTAGGGAGAATGGTGTTGCACCTTTAGGCATAAAAATACTCATTTGGTAGGCCTATAAGGTGAGATTGAGCTGTAAGTGCCAGTCACGACTAGCTTCATTGACTGCTTTCTTTCGGATTTTCAATATGGTTTTATTGGTAGCCTCAGTTTGGCTATTTCCTTGGGGGTAGTATAGATTAGAAAAGCAATGTTGGATATTGAACTTTTGACATAGGTCTCAAACATCCCAGTTTTTTGGAAGGTGTCATGTTATCTGAGATAATGGCTTGAGGGACACCGTAGTGGAAAATTAGGTAGTTTAGGATGAACTTGGATATCTACTTTTTTGTGATGTAGGTCATGGGAATGGCCTCTACCCACTTCGTAAAGTATTCAGTGGCGGTGATAATGAACTTGTGTCCATTGGATGAGGTGGGTGTGATTTTTTTGATAAGATTGAGCCCCCACTATGAAAAGGGCCAAGGTGTAATGATTTGGTGGAGCTCCTAAGCCGGTGCATGGATGAGATCCCCATGCTGTTGAAACTACACACATCTTCAGACATAGTCGTTAGCTTCCTTTTCCATTGTTGACCAATAGTACCCCGTCCTCAGCAGTTTCTTAGCCAAGGTCATACCACTTGAATGTGACCCACAAATACCATTGTGTACCTTGGTTAAAGTAGTCAAATCTTCCTCAGGATCAAGGCATCGTAATAGGGCTCTCTTGATACTCCTATGGTATAGGGTGTCTCCTAAGATGAAAAAATAAGATGATTTCTTGACAAATGTTCTTTTAAGGTTTGGGGTGATATTAGCGGGGAGGACTCCTATTTTCAACTAGGTGTAAATGTCATGATATCTAGTAGAGATCCAATTGTTTCCATAGCATTCACTGCTCTGTTGTTTTCCCTTGGTATTTTCTCAAACATGATGTCAATGAGAATTCTTTGAGGCTTTCCACTAGTTTCTTGTATGGGGTCAATTTTTCATCCTTCATTTGGTATTCATCATTTACCTAATTAATGATTAGTTGTGAATCTCTGTAGACTTTGAGTGCCATGATCTACCATTGTACTTCTATTCTGAGTCCTATGACAAGAGCCTCATACTCCTCAATGTTGTTTATGCAAGGAAAAGAAAAATCATGTGACTTGGGTATGCAATGCCCTTGTGGTGTAATGAAGAAGACTCCTACTCCTGACCCATGTTGTGTGTAGGATCCATCAAAATACATTTTCTAGTGATCTTTTGCACTTAGGTTAAAGATTGACTCATCGAGAAACTCTAATACCAATGGGTTCCCCGAATACATCGGTGCTTCTTACAGCTGATTTGCAATTACTTGTCCTTTAATGGCCTTCCGCTCTACATACTCAATGTCATGTTCTTTCAATATCATGACCCATTTAATTGTTCACCTTGTGAGCATTTCTTTAGAAAGTAGATACTTGAGAGGATCTATCTTGGAAATGAGTTTTATCTGATGGGCTAGCATATAGTGTCTAAATTTTTGTGCGGTGAACACGACTACTAGGAAAGATTTCTCAATGGATATATAATTCAACTCATGTCCTACCATGGTTCTACTGATATAGTAAATAGATCTCTCCCCATTTTCATCATGTTGTGCTAAGAAAGTGCCAAGGGTTGTTTTTTTTGTCGATATATATAGGATCAATGGCTTGCCTGGAATTGGTGGCATGAGAACTGGTGGTGTGAGAAAGTACTCCTTGATTTTATTAAATTCCTTATCACATTTCTCATCCCATTTGTATGCTACCCCCTTGTGGAGTAGATGAGAATATGGGATAGCCTTATCTGTTAATTGTGCTATAAACTAGCGAATGGATTAGAGTCTTCCTTGCAAACCCATTAACTGCTTTAATGTTCTTGGTGCTTCCATCTCAAGAATTTCTTTGACTTTAGTAGGATCTATTTCAATTCACCTCATAGATACAATATACCTGAGGAGCTTTCCTAATTGTAGACCGAAGACACACATCTTTGGGTTGAGCCTAACCTTGTATTCTTCTAGCATATCGAAGATGGAGCTAAGTGCCGCTATGTGACCCAGATGCTTCTTTGATTTGGCCAATATGTCATCCACATAGTCTTCCATATTTTTGTGAATCATGTCATGGAAGATCAATGTAATAGCTCTTTGATAGGTAGCTCCTACATTTTTAAGCCCAAATGGCACCATGTTCTAGCAATAATTCCCCCATAGATAGGTGAAATCTTTTTTGTGTTGATCATCTTTGGCTATCATTATATAATTGTACCCTAAGAACCTTTCCATTAATGACAACATTTCATGTCCTGCTGTTTGATCCACAATCATATCTATGTTTGGGAGAGGGAAATCATCCCTAGGAAATGCTTTATTCATGTCCCTGAGGTTAGTGCAGATACAGATGCCCCCAGTGGGTTTAGTGACTGGTACAAGATTTGAAACCCATTTTGGATAATCAATCGGTCATATGAAGCTAGCGTTAAGGAGCTTTTGTAATTCAAATTTGAATAGTAATGTTAATTTTGGATGCATCTTTCTCAGTTTTTGTCTTACTGGCTTTGCTTTTCGATAGACAACTAGATGGTGAACCATAATTTCTAGATCAAGACCAAGCATGTCAACATAGGTCCATGTAAATTTTACCATTCTTTCCCTTAGAAAAGCAGCTAGGAGTTCCTATTCTTCTGTCAAAAGTGATTCTGCATAGAATGTGATATGTAGTGTTTCCTCGGTCCCTAGATTGATTGGATTGCACTTCTCTTCCAAGACTACTAACTTCTCTTGATGAATAGCACTAAGGATAATGTTGAATCCTTCATCCTCTAGCACCTCAGAGAGGTTTTCACCATTGGATACATCCTTTGTTTTTACTATTTTTGGGTTAGAGGGTGCCACAGTGTGGTTTTTACTCAAAGACCTAGATATTATTCTTAAATTTTCACTTTTGCGACTGAGGGATTCAATCATTTACCCATAATATGAATTTGTTTCTAACTCAATTTCAAACCCAACTTTGTGATCCCCACATGGTAGAGTATCCCACAATCCCATGAATTATGAGAGAGCCTCATCATTTTCAAACGTATCTAAAATCGGTGGTCCTCGTTGGTCATAGTTGATGAGTTGGGGATAAACTAAGTTTAGCTCATGTGGGTTTGGTTGTTTGAATCAAAAGATAGGGTACTAATCATGAAGAGGGAGGAATCTTTGAATAGCATGGGTGGGTCAGTTATGGGGTCCTTGTCACACAAATTGGTTATATCAAAGGTATAGTTGTCTAAGGGTAGACCTGTGGAAATCGGTAATTGAGGAGGAGCTTTGAATTTTCTAACTAGGACACCTTTGCCAAGTATGGTTATTTTTGGAGTACATCCAAGGCCAAGATTCTTTATTCGATTCTTAAGAATTATAGGTTCTAATAGGCCATTATCATTTTTCCCAAGCTTTTAATTTTTGTTATAGCCCCATCCTTGCATTAACTGCAGTCCTTTGTTGTTATTGTCCATGGGAAGATCAGGTATGGGCCTTTCATCTTGATACAATAATCTTGATATATCCCTTTCATCTACCACTTCCTGACTTAGGTCCCCCCACCTCTTGAATATGGAGGTGCCTACTTTGAAGGTTTGGGCTGATATGTCAATTGGTTGAGGTTGTCCATGAGATTGAGGAGATTGAGGTAACTCTCCTATTACAAAGGCAATCTTTTACATTTTGTAATCCCCACACCCATTGTCTTGGATAATGACTTTGATATCAAAGATGTCAAGAATGGAAGGTATCTTTGTATTAGAAGTGGAGGCGAGGGTAGATGGGTCTACAAATGGAGTCATGGGGCCTTCATCATTCTTTGGGACTTGGGGAATTTTGTAGTACTTGGATTCCATATTCTTGCAATAATAAAATGGCTCTGGATCACCATGGATTGTGACCTCTTGATTTTGATAGGGAAACTTGACACATTGATGGAAGGTAGATGCGGAAACTTGCATTCCATGGATCCATGGGCACCTAAGGAGGATATTGTAAGGTAGTTCTAGATCAAGGACTTGGCATGTAGTTTCTATGATGGCTGGCCCTACTTGAATAGGGAGTTGAATAGTTCCTTGAAACACTCTTTCTTGATCATCATATGCCCTGATTGTAACATCTTTACCTTTTTCAATGAATTCCTTAGAGAATCCTAGATTCTTTATTAGCTTGAGGGTAAAAATATTTAGACCTGCACCTACATCCACCAATACTCTTTTGACTTTATTCTTATGGACCAAGACTTCAGGATGGAGTGCACGATTATGAGATGGTTGAGTTGGGAGATCTTGATAAGAAAATGTCAGGAGATGCGGTGTGGTGATATGTCTGACCATATCTTGGAACTGGTCTACATCAAGATCTATTAGGATGGAGGATGTGGCTAATGCTTCTTCTAGAATTTCCTATTTGGAGGTGAGATTTTTAGTAACTCCATGATGGAGATTTGGGTGGGGGTTATTTTTAGCTGGTCCAAGACATTATAACCATTGGGAATAGATTCTAGATTGGAGGGTGGTCCCTTGGGTGGTTGTGATGGTCTAAGAATGGTAACTCTGCCACCACGTGTGGTGACTCCATAGTCAGCTCTAACTCCTTTTACATTGAAAAAAATGACCCATTCATTTAAAGACGCAACAACATGATCATAAACATGGTTTACATTGTTATAGTTTTCCTTTCCATTGTTGTTCCCTTTATTGTGATTTGGCATTAGATTCGTGTATATCTTAAGGTCCCGATTTCTTGTAGGTTGTTCAACGTTTATGGTTCTGTCATTGATAAGATCTTGGATTGAATTTTTTAGTCTCATGCAACTGGTTGTCATGTGTCCCTTGATTTTATGAAAATCGCAAAGGTGATTTTTGTTATACCATTGTGGTTTCAATTGAGGCTCTTGATAATTCTCATAAATGGGGATTTTAATGAGATTCTCTTGTACTAGTTTCTTCATGATAGATTCGATGGACTCCCCAAGGGGTGTGTATTTTCATTTGGGGGGATACTTGTTTCATGAGGGTGGTCCCCATTGATTATTTAGATTATTGACTGCTTGATTGTTGGGTTGTTGTGATACTACATTGGCTTGTGTGTTGTTTAAGTTATTGAATTGTGGTTGCTGATATTATTGTTTGTTTTTCCTTGGAGCACTAATAACAAATTTGGCATCAATGACACCATCGTTAGTGACATTCTTGTTCTTTTCCCATGTGCAAGGTTTTTCATTGTAACTGGTTGATGGATGATTGTCTTGATAATTAGGTGTACCCCCTTGTGCAATAAGGGACCTTTCGATGTTGAGCACCTTAGGGATCAACTGGTCACATGTGGTGATGCATTGCATTTTTAGATGGAAGGACAAGGTTCCTTAGGGATTGGAGATGATGGTATAGATTTTCTATTCTTTAGGTATAGTCCACTTGCTCCTATTGGCCTTCGATCGCCATCATTGTAAGAAGGATGTGAATGTTTCCCCCTTATCTTGTTTGAGAGTAGATAGTTCTTCTAGACTCACGTCCATGCCTATGTTGAATGCATAATTTTGTATGAATGCATTCACAATTTCTTGTAACTTTTTGATTCTAGGAGGAATATGCGAGAACCATTCCTTTGCTAGTTTAGCCAAACTTTGAGGGAATAGTCACATTAGATAAGTGTCATTGTATGCAACTTCCATACAGTGAACATGAAATTCCATGATGTGATCTTTAGGGTTACTAGTCCCACGATATTTTCCAAATTTAGGTATCTCAAACCATTTTGGGAATGGAACCATCACAATGCTTTTGTTGAAAGGATAAGGGCACAAATTCCCTTGGGGTTTTGTTGCTTTTTTGGATTGTAGGTCTAGCACTTGTGAGAGAAATTTTATTTATGCAGACACATCATTTTGTGGATTGAGTGGTGGGATGAATGTGTTTTGGGGTGGTTTGATCATTTGATTGGTAGGTGGGCTGTTTTGCATGTTCGTGGGAGGTGGATACAAGCCTTGTTGTGGGATCAACGCTTTTTGGTATTCTTGTAGTTGTTGTTGTGCCAACAATGCTTGTTGTTGGTCTTGCTGCTATTATTCCAATAATGCATTCTATTGGGCTAGTAGCTAAGTTGTGTTGGCCTCCTACAATGATTCAATAACTAGGAATTTACAACCATGATTTAGAGATTGGGAATTTAACCTGAATAGCTATCTCAATCATCATGAAGGTGCATTTAAATTTTCAACATAGGGACGTAAAATTGAAATGGTTTAGCACTGTATGTGCACTAGGAACTCAAAGTAGCCATGTCTACACTACAACTAAGAAAAACATAATACTGGAAAGTAAATTGCTTGGAAAGAAATAAAGCAAGACTGAGCATCAATTAAAAAATATGCTAAGCTGAAATGTAGAACAAGAATAAAGATCTAGGTGAACAAATAGGAAACTACTCTATCTACTTTGGCTGCAGGAACACTCACATAATAGAATTGTAGTGGCTGCAAGAATAGTCGATGCCATATTTTTAACTAAATATAGAATAGGAAATAATAACTAAACTAATTACTCTAAAGAATGGATTACTCACCAAGTGGGCCCCCTTAGATGAGTATCCATTGAGACTAATACAAGCTCAAATGCTTAAACTCATACTATCATCTCATTCATTGAAAAATGTGTAAACAAAGTAGTAGCATGGTTGTATTGTAAAGTGGAGAATGCTTAATACATCATCAATATCTAACAACAACAATCAAGAACTAAGAACCTCCTGGAAGAAGATTCAAATCCTTATTTATACTACCAGCTAAATAGGGTGGTCAACTCCTACTAACTGAGAGGACACCATTTAGGGAAAATGAGGAAAAGAGTGGTAGAGCAATTACATCTGTAGGGAATCTAGTCAGACATGCATGCCCAAACATGGACTCAACACTGTAGTAACACCCACAATTGCTCAATGCCATAAATACAAGGCGGTTACAATTGAATGTCGTGGGGAATCCACTATCTTCATCCTTTAGTTGACTCCTTTGAATAATTCCCCTACATGACCATCTATCGGTTTCCTTCCTCAACTTAGCATCTAAAAATTGTGTCCTGCATAGAAATGTTAGTACACATAATAATTTCACATCTATAATCACCTTAAATAACATTCATCAACCATATGCAAAATCAATATAGGTAATCCACATAATATGTCAATGTCATTAAAAATTCATAGAGATAGGGTTAAACCCAATGTCAATGGTTTGAGGGAAACAATATGCAAATATTAATACTCAACTACTAAATTTCATGAAACTGCCAACAAATGGAATATGGATTCCACCCAAAATTTGACCAAAAACTAGGCCCATCATTCCCCCCAACCTAATATCTTGTTGGTCCTCCAATAGTGGAAGGGTTGTTCTTTTGTTTGGTCAAAGCTCTAAAGTTTGCAACTGCTAGTTGGCCAACATCTGTCTCAATAGAGCATGAGTCTGAATCCCAATAAAATCCTCCCAATCTGTCAAATTTGTTCCATCTTTTCCTTTCTACAGAAATATCATATTGGTAGAATCTATAGTTTGGTACTGACCACATGAGAATGGGTTGCTGGAAAGTCAGGGGAAGCCAAAATCTCCCCTTTGTTCTACCAATCTGGATATACCTATCAATTCGCTTCAATGCTGCAACATAATTGTGAATAGAATGGGGATTGACTTGTTTTAGCTTATCTATTAAACTATTCCATCGTTGGGCTAGGTATCCTCTTACAAGCTCCTCTTTTGTTGCTACTTTGACCTCATATTCAGTGTAGACAGCTTCAATATGAGGCATGATTCTATCACCATAGCTGGGTCTGAGAAGTATCTTGAGCCATTCTCTGCGAATATCCCTTGGGTGGCTTGACTCAGCCCTGATGGCTAAGGGAATGTTAGATTCCATTTTATTAATAAGCATTGTTCTACTCACCCCAATTAATCTCATGTTGTACCCAAGACATAAATGATTGCAGTTGACTATCCCCAACATATAGCAATAGGTTCCAATCATGATCCTGCGTGACAACATAATTGTGCAAATAGAATTCACATAAAAAAATTTCATCTTAGGGGAAGCAATCTTGTAGGTATTGAAGAATTTAGTAGGAGTTTCAATGGAGGAGTTTAAATATGAAACATTTTTTGAAAATTTGAAAGAGAGATATTTCTCTCTCAAGTGTAGGGCATAAACCCTTGGAGGAGCTTTGCATTCTAGAATTTGTGGCACCAAGATCACAATGCTATCTAATTTCTTGTTCAAAGTAGCAATCTCATTTTTCTCCTCAATAACCTCATCCCTCTCTTGGATTTCCTTTTCTAGTCTCTTCCTCTCCCGCTTCCATTCTTCCTCTCTCCTTTCTATTTATTTCCATAAATTTAAATTTTTTTCATGAACCGTAAAATCAGGAGGGTTATGAATTCCTACCAATGTCTTTATTGATGGCTACTCCCCATACAGCACTATCTGCATGAACTCGGGCTGTCCAGTTGCCTTTGGCTGCGGGGATACCATTTCTCTGCCCCCTTCTTGCTATAGGACCTCTTGTTCCCATTTCTGGTTTTGTTTTGGCTCTTGTTGTGCTTCTTTCTATGGCTACAGGAACTTCTGCTCTTTTTCTTGGTTTTGTTGTAGGAACCCTTGCTCATCCTCAAACTCCTCTATGATATTAGCAAGGTCTGCCAGTGTTATTTTTTCTGCTCTCTCAAATATACCCTCTTCTTTTTCTTCAATGTGCTCTTGTTCCATTGGAGCTTCAGTGTCCCCATGTGGTGTCTCACCATGCCCAAGGTTTTCCTGTGAAGGAATACAAAAATCTTGCCCAACTAGTTTTGAATTCCTAGGGGTTCTCTTACGTTTTC
>VDFB02293904.1:0-15856 GCA_007258455.2 Sequoia sempervirens | reverse complement strand
CTCAAATCGAATCTTTTCGCTCGATCTCTCGAGGGGGTAATGTACCAGTGTACTTCTTTCCGCTGGGGCATCCGAAAAATCATGAAATTTTTAATTTCGATTGCGGCAAGTTTATTCTTTGAACCAACGCAACAAGTACATTGCTTCAAAGAGGGGCAAAATGTAGACATGCAAAATTACATTATGCATTCGATCAGGATCATTTATCAATTAAACTAGACATTTGCATTAGATCCATTCATCACCTTCATCCATTTAAATAATCTCATTGCCTAAGGTTATTTAAAATAAAAAAGCCATTTAAATCAAATCTTAAATCATTTTCCAAAGTCCAAAAAGTCAAATCAGTTAATCAGCATTAAATCAGCATAGTCATCATTAAATTAATCTAATCCTAATCTAAGGCTAATCCATCCCACTTGCATTATCTAGACCTAGCCACTTGCACAATAAATCAATTTTATTGATTTATTAAAATCTCATTTTCTCTCAACATGATAAGTCAAATAGGGCATTTATTGCTCTTCTTTCTTGTCCCCCTCTCAAAATTAATTGCAAATTTGAATTCAAAATTTCCCCCTCTTGGGCACTCTTCCCAAATCTTGCACAACCATTGATCAATCACATGATGACAAGTGTCCTCAACTCATTGGCTTGTTTTTGATCCCACATTGGTCCCTCTTCAACACTTAGCATTTTGAAAATCTTTAAATAGGTGCATCATCCTCAAGCAAATCCTTCACAATCTATTGCAAGGTTACTCTCTTCATTTGAGATTTGATCTTGTTCATCATCACTCCACCATCTCCATTTGCATTTGCACAATTTGAGCTTTGATCTAGGATTGGGAAAGGGTCACTAGCACATGTGACACCAATCCAATATGGGATAGATTGATTTCATGTTTTTCTTTATAGGATTTTATGTATCTTGTTATTAGATAGCATTTTAAAACATGTTAGATATCTCATATGGATGTTGAATGGTGCTTATTGCTTGGAAACTAATCATGTTTGTATATGTTAGTTACTAACGATTTGCAGATTTCGATGTCCACAAAACTTAACGATATAAAATGACTTTGCATATAATTTAAATTACTAGGAACTAAGTAGACAAATCAACATAAAAATAGACATAAAGTGCAAGGCTCGGCTAGGGTTTAGGGTTTTTTCATGTATTTTTTTGTGCATTTTAACAAGCATGACAATATTTTGCAACTTATGAAATGTATAAAAGTGATACGTAACTACCATCAATAAAAAAATGGTGAGATAATAATGACACTTGTGTAAATTATCGAATTAAAATATACATATATATCACTATAAACTACTTGAATGAAAATAATTAAATATAGATAAATTATCCACATTAAAAACAAGTGGACAATAGTCAATTGGTTGGACAAGATATTAATGCCTCCTTATTTTAAAATTAAAGCTTCTTTTCGTCTTTAGTCTATTTGGAAGGCTTGGAAACAAGTTTCTCACGTTTTAAAGTGGAACAATTCTTCCTTGCAACATGGTTTTAGTTTTGCCTCAGCTTCAATTTGGTGGAACAAAATTATTAATTATCACAATTGAAACCACTTGCTATTAGCTTCCCAAGGCATACTTATTATTTGTTTAAAAGGGGCATCCATAGTTTCAAAAATATTTGGGATTTTAACATGTTTGATTGGGCTTCATGGCAATCAAACAACACTATGGGCTGAGCGATAAATATAAATTTTTTTTGATCTTTGTATAGTCTTTAGTACCTATTGGTCTTTCTATGAAGATTTTCACTCCTAAAGAACGTAATTTTGTCAAAGACTGGAAATGGTTATCTTTTAGTTCTTTTAATTATTTTCCTTTGAAGAAGGTTTACTCTCATATCCTACCTAGATGGCCTCTTGTTCCTCGTATCAATCAGAAGTGGGAATGCAGGTTTACTTCTAAACTTTGGAGAAAATTGAGTGCTCAGATATGGAAATCAAAAGTTGATTTTGATACTCAAGTGCTAGCCTGGAATATTTTGCATTGCAAACTTCCTATTGGAGATAGATTGAGATCTATAACTGTTCAGCTAGCTAATTGCCCTCATTGCTTGCATATTGAAAACATGAAACACATATTTTGGGACTGCACTTATGTCAAGAAACAATGGACAATTGTTTTTATAATGTTTCTTGCTATTTTCCTTCATGATTTAAACTGGAAAGAAGCCATATTGGGATTGGGTTTGCAGAATAATGTTATTGTTGATTCTATTATACAAATTATTTTGAAGCATATTTGGAAAGTTAGATGTTCAGCTATTTTCTTTAATAACTCTTATCATGCAACTGCAACTCTAACGATTTACTCTGACATCCTTCTTCAGGTGGCTTTTTTATTTTTGTAGCAATAGGTTTTATGCAAGAAGAATCCAAAGGCCACGGTTCAACTACAACAAATTAAAGATCAAGTTCTTTTGTTCCAGTCTGATAACAAGTTTTGTCACTGGAAAGTTATACAGTATATGAAATGATTGTCCGTAGTTGATTTGTTTGTGCTACTTGTGATAACTTTGTTGGCTAAGTTGTGCTTCTTTATTACTTGTGACTATTTTGTTTCTCATTGCTACCTATTGATAGCTTTTATTCTTTGTAATTCGCTTTGTTTCAATAATAATAAATTATTCAATAATCACAATATTATATTTAAGATATTATGTATTGAAAACCTCTTTTATCACCAATAGTATTACACAAAATCGATTTCAAGACCCGAACGGTTTGTCCAACTCGTGGAGGGGGGCATTCAAACCTATTTATGCAAATCTCTAAATATATCTAACTACTACATATGCCCATTCCCAAATTGGTGAATTTTCACCAGGTGTCACCGCATATATTGTCCCCTTTTACCTTATCGACCACATGGTAGCAGATCTGTGTTTTATGATATATGGGGTCTCTCCGCCATTGATTGGGTTACAGTAGGTCCCTAATAGTGAGTGTCATCGGTCCCTAGAGCGCACCTTTAAATAATATCAAAATATTTGCTTTATTCTCATCGTCTGCAATAAAATTTTGATAGGTTTCCTGTGGTGGGGGACAGATTAGAATAAGAATGGCATCTTCTACAAACCATGCCGGTGAATCTTTCAGTAATCCAAAGTGGGGTAACCATTTTTTTGGTGTGGAGAGTGTGCAGGAGCTTGCACTAAAGAAACCGAATGGCATTCCCCAGAGATATATTAGATCAGAAGATGAGAGGCCATCTTCAACACCACTTCCTTCTCTCTTGACAGTCCCTGTTATCGACATGGAAAAACTACTCTTTCCCTCTAAAAACCATGAAAGACAGAAGGAGATGGGAATTATTTCTAAGGCTTGCATAGATTGGGGCTTCTTTTAGGTATCATAGATTTCTTTCAGAAATTATAGTTAGCACTCACATAGATTTCTGGTATTTGGGTTTGTAGTTTGTGGTGATGGCGCAGTGATCCTCAGGTTGTGAACCATGGAATTCTACATTCTTTGATAGATCATATAAGAGGAGTGGCTAATGAATTCTTTAGCCTTCCCTTAGATGAGAAGCAAAAGTATGCTCCGCAAGCCGGAGATCCTCAAGGGTATGGTAATATGTTTGTGGTAGATGAAATGAAATGAAAAGAAATGAAAATTTTTAATGATGTCCACGAGGCCAAAGAAGCCTATGGGACCCAAGAGCAACACAAGAGCCTCCCACAAAAAGGCCCTAAACAGAGTGCAAACTCCGTTCGAGATCAACCCTTCTATAGTGAATTTTGATGATGAAGTTTGTAGTTTTGTCTAACCTTGATTCTTCAAACAGGGTATTTAAATTATCGACCTGCACGGTGTCCCCATAACTAACCCGAATGTCTTTATATGCTGAGCACTCCATGGTGAAATGCCATTCCATCTCCACCATACCCATGTTACAAAATCAACATTTTCTATTTTCACACTCCTCTTTAGGAACCACCCACCTGCCCGTTTCACACCTAAGATGATGTGAACTAGTATGCAATTGAGCAATCAACATTTTTGCTTTCCATTTGATATTCACACCTATATAGGCCTTTTCTTCATGGTCCCTCGTGGGATTGAATTCTTTGATATAATAATCCTTTTTATGCCCTACTTTTTTTATTCATATAGCATACTTAAATTTTTCTCACATATTTTTTTATTTCTTCATTTGTGTTTGGGCATTCATGCATCTCAACATCCCACTTTTTCATCCATTTGATATTTTGTTTCATCCAAGTGTTCTTTCTTCTAGTTAGCTCTTCTTTCACGATTAACTTAGGCCAACGATGACTCTCCATATTCTGGACCTTCTTTAGGTAGCTTAATAACCGAATCATCGTTGAGGCCTCCAAGGGAAAAGTACCGGTCTTTGCCAATAAAATCTCATAAGGCACTGTAGTCTTAAGCTTGAGGCTGCTTATAATTAGATGTTTTTGTATTCTTTCCACTTGTCTCCATTTCTGGTCTGACATATTGCTGCCCCAAATTTCACACCCATATAGAATCACCGGAGTGACAAGAAGCCCAAAAAGCTTCTTTTAGTTTTCCAATCCCATAATTCAACATTTCTACATCTATTTTGCAAAGAGTATAGCGCTTTCCAACCTCCCTGAATTCTTTTTGCTCTACATGTTTCCCAGCTGAGTTTGTTGTGAAAATCAAGCCCAAGGTACTTGTACTCGTCCACTATTTCCAACGGCCTACTTTCAAAGAGAAATTCAATTTGCTATTTTTTCCTTCGCAGCGAGAAGATCATTATTTTGGTTTTGCTAGTGTTCACTTGCATCCCGACCTCTTGAAAAAACATTTCAAGAGCCTTCAAATGCTTTCTCAAATCAAGCGTAGTTTTAGCAATTAATATGAGATCATCAACATATAAGAGCAATTTTATTACAAAGTTGGCCAAATGAATGCCTTTCCCACCAACCTTGTCTAACCATTCTTCCAACTTATCAATGTAAATCCCAAATAACGTTGGGGAAAGCGGGCAACCTTGCTTGACACCAACATCGCTGCCAAAGGATTCTGACATACCATCATTGGTTCTGATTTTATCTCTGACCTACTCATAGAGCCTATGAACAGCTACCAAATCCTCCATTCTCTTCCATAAGTTACCCCGCGGAACCGTGTCAAAGGCTTTTTTAAAGTCAACAAAGCAGCAATAAGCTTCATCACCTTGAACATCCCAAATTTTCTCAATCAAGAATCTAAGGGTGACTCCATGGTCAATAGTGGAATGTTTGGGCCTAAAACCAGCTTGTCCCTCTGCCCTTTTTCCCTCTTGTTCAACCCAACTACTAGTCTTGTGCTCAATCATGCTTCCAAAAAATTTTCCTAGAAGAGGATTAATCATAATAGTGTGGTAGTTTGGTGAGTTATTTATGTCACCACTTTTGTGCAAGGGAATAACAACATTAGTGGTCCATCCTTTTGGAAAGCCTTTTTGAATAACCCTATTGAAAATACCCATGATACAAGGTGCAAGGACCTCGCTACCCCACTTTAAATGCTCTGCTTGCATCCCATCAATATCTTGCGCTTTCCCTCTTGCCAACCTTCTTATGCCTTGACTAATATCTTCTACAGTGAACAATTCAATGGATGCATTGATTATTGGAGGCCTATGTTTATCCTGATCACAGTCATAAAGAAGTTTTGCATAGTCTAGCCATTACAAGCTTGTAATATTATTTTCCATTTTTTTCCTTTCTGCTATAGCTCCTTCCAAATTTTTTTGGGGTTGTTCTTTCCAAGGATGATCAACTCCAATCTTCTTGTACTTACATATTTTTCTTTTTTACTTTGTATCACCCTTTCATACTCTTTCTTGTTTTCTATTGTCATTCCCTCCTCATAGAGCTTCCTTTTTGTTAACTTGCACTCTTCATCGAATCACAGGTTTGCTGGGAAAGTATTTGCATTTCCTGGGTTTACTCCTCTTACGCTCATCCAAAGCTTTGTGTACTAGAGGAATCAATGTGTTCTTGTTTATTGAGTGCTGCTTTATGTAATCTGATTTCTGATTTTTTTCTAGATTCCTGAAAGAGATTTTTGAGGGCATCCTTGAAGATTTTATGATTTTCTTGAGTCATGAGAATCCTTCCCTGCAGGGGTGCTTTCTTCTTGCTGATAAGGTTTTGCTCCCCTTGCTGCTTGATTATGTGGATGTCAAGTCTTACATACATTGGATTGTGATATGATTTCAGCTCTATTGGACATTTACCAATCACTAGCTCCATTATCCTTGTTGTATAGTTACGAGATAGAATGACATAATCCACCACACTTTGTCCATTTGAGGTCTTACAAGTGATGTTGCCCGATCTTGGCCATGATCTCATACCATTGCATATTACCAAGTTGAATAAACTGCATACTCCCAACAATTATGCCCCAAAGTGAGTGACATTACATTTATTATCTTGAGAGGTTCGTTCCCAAAGCTGATCGTTCTCTTCTTCCAACCGTAGTGGATCATCTTTCTCTTTATCTTTGCTTTTCAAGTTAAGAGCTTGAGTGTTAGTTGTCCTAGCATTAAAATCATCTATTAATATGACTTCTCCCATAGCGTTAAACACCGAAATGTATTTTTTGAGAGAGGCAAAGGGATCTTCACCGTCTAGACTCCTTTTCTTATAAGATTTGGAGCCTTTTCGGGCAAAGTAGCAAGTAGCCAATCTAATTGTAGTCTGATTTTCTATTATTTTTAACCATATGTATTGTTTGTTTGGATATTCTTTCTCTACTTTTATATTTTTGTCCCATGATTCTTTGATTAGGACTACAACTCCACCATGATCTTTGCCATTTTCCGTTCTCTCATTCCAAATTGAGATCTTTTTATATCCTTCAAAATCTAGAATTTTACACCCTTCATGTTCATGAGTCTCAATAAGGATAATAATGTCTTTTCCAGCTGCTATGGGCCCTAAACCAGGTCCTCTTCTTCAAGGATAACCTCTACAATTCCAACTTACCATAGATAAATATTCCTGGGGGGCCCCGAGTTCCTATTTTTGATGTGTGACTTTGTCACTGACTTGGGCTTTACCATTTTGCAACCAAGCCCATTTACCTTCACTTCTTGTTGTTTTTACCTTTTCCCACTCTTTTCGTCTTTCTTCTTGTTGTGCTATGGTTAGGTCCTAATCAAGGTAGATTTGTGTACCTTTAAGGAACCTCTTGTTCCTTAATAGCACATTTTTGTCCTCAAGTTTCCCCAAGGTAACTCTTACGTGCCTATCATTTTTGTCTTGAAAGAAATCCCTTGCCAACTCTTTTGTAATCCCTAACCATTGAAGTTCATCTTGAAAGAAATCCCTTGCCAACTCTTTTGTAGTTTCTCTCTCACCGTAGTCTTTTAGTCCTTTGACAATGACATTCATAGTCCTATCATTTTTGTCCCTTTCCTCTCTTAATTACCTCCTAACTTTCTTTTCTATAATGTCTCTTTGTGATTCTGATGGCCGTCTTACTACATGAGCCCAAGATTTGGCCTCTTCTAATTGATCCCTTAGTTGCTCTTCTTTTAATTTCATGTTGTTCATTACTAATTGCATTTCATTTAACTGTGAATTATTGCTTTCAACTACCTCTTTTGGCTTACTTGTGTTTGTTGCATCCATTTGAACTAAAACTTGTCTTATCGATAATAATTCTTGTTCCCCTTTTGCCATGGTGATTTGTAGTTTGTCTATCTGTTCTTTGAGCAAATTGTTCTCCCTTGTTAACTACCAATTGGCTTTTATGGCCTTTTTCACTTTGGTGCTTTCATAGAGCTCTCTTGTTTCCAAGGATTGGAGTCTCTTCTTCATGTCTATTAGCTCATTGACATATAACTCAGAGGACCACATAAGCGGCATTGTGGCGGGGCTATATGTATCAGAGTTAACTTCCTCCCCCAATGTCTTGTCTACATGAATGCTTTCATCTTCGTTTTGCTTCTTTCTCAAGACTATGTGAGATATTGAGCTCACATTTTCTTTTCCTTTAGATTGCCTTGTTTGATCTTGCTGAAATTCTGCTGTAGCAGTTGTATTCTTAGGTTCTATCCTCAGAAGAATTGCTGCAAGCTTGCCCCTCTTTGCCAACTTGACTTTTCAAGTTTTCCTACGCCTTAAAATCCCCTTGTACTATTTTGCATTTACATAGACACACCTTTCCCCCATGCTTAAAAGGTTATTTTGCGGGCAGCCTAGCACACATGTTCCCCACATGTTATTTGGTACCCCAACAAACACTGAAGATTCCATTAGAAGGTGTGTTGAAAAGTTAAAAGGGATTAAAAAATTCCCCTGAGCTAACATGCCATTCATAGGCCACTGTGAACCATTTTGTCTTTTTCTAGTTATTTCAACACTATCTGGCTTGGGTGTTTTTGAGCCATTTGCTTCATACTGGATTGAAATAATGTTAGTGTCAGTTACAACATTCTCTTTATTTGCGTCCCCCGAAATTAATAGGTCCTCCACATTTCCATCATGCTTTTTTAGATATTGCCATTGGATCTATTTTTCCAACTTCATTTTTCCTATTGTTTCAACCTGATATGAACTGTTGATAATAGTAACAAAATTTGTTTTGATTTCCCCCTCCAAGCCTACCAGACCCTCAACCCCCACATCATTCTCTAGCATTAGGGCACACTTGTTTTGAGTTTTTGGTTTGAGAGCTAAGTTTACAGGTTTTGTTATGGTTTAAAAGCTTTGTTTAATGATATGTTGGTTACAGCGATGCCAGGTAAAAAGAGACAAAGACAAAGCGAAGACAAGGTGGGGCACACTTGTTTCAGATGCCGAGAAAATTGCTGCTAAAAAGGGGCAAAGAGCCAAAAGAAACCTATTTCTGCCAAGACCCACCACACACACTTTGTTGTTCTTGACTTTATACCGTGAAGGGTGAAGAGTTTGAAGGCGGCCATGCGTGCGTTGAAGAGTCTCCGCGCCTACTAGCAGTCTCCAGTCTCCACACTGTCTGTTGGACTGAGGGGACTTGATGGCTTTGGCGCTTATGCCTAGTAAACTTGTCAACTTAGCTCTGTGGCCAACTACACCATCTAATTACAGGTAATCGACTCATATCTTTAGTTAGACGGGTAGTAGTGGGTGGTTTTTATACTATTTAATTACCATGAATTCTAGTTATGGTCAAATTTATTAATCCCTACCTATGACAGGATTCTTACGTTTTCAATCACTAGCTATTATAGGATTCTTATGTTTTCAGTCCTAGGCATAGATCCCGGTCCCAAAATTGGGCCCTGTCCCTATGTTGCCAAGTGATGGCACTCCCATGTCACACAAGTCAACCATTTTAGCCAAGTTGTTCAAGTATGCC
Organism: Sequoia sempervirens; assembly: GCA_007258455.2. Taxonomy (NCBI): domain Eukaryota; kingdom Viridiplantae; phylum Streptophyta; class Pinopsida; order Cupressales; family Cupressaceae; genus Sequoia; species Sequoia sempervirens. The sequence goes on along the minus strand of VDFB02293904.1, from coordinate 6,492 downwards.
TAGTCTCTAAGGTGACCTAGGTCAGTTCTGGGCTCAGGCATGTCCTTGACGCTGACCTCGACCCTAATCCTGAGGGGTTTTATGCTCAAACAAACCCAATCACTATTGGAAATGGATTCTTTAATAGTTTACAACATCAGGTGATCTGTTTTTTCATCTACAATGACTTTTATTAATATAAGAGTATTCCATGCAAAACACACCTAACTGTGTGCTACAAACGAGGCATAAACACACCTAATTGTGTGATACAAACGAAGCATAAATGTACCTAATTGTGTGCTACAAATTAGGTGTAAATACCCAGCCCTTACAAAATTTGATCTTGTAACCTCTCTTTCAAGAGAACAAGTTCTTCACCATTGTAGTTTCACAACAAGCAAGACCATGTTTTAATGTGATGGTATTCCCTAGGTTTACTTAATTATGGTACAGAAAAGGTGTAAATATCCTATCCCTACAAAATTTGAACTTGTAACCTCTCTTTCAAGAATACAAGTTCTCCATCATTCTACTTTCACGACACCAAACCAAGACTATGTTTTAAAGTGATGGTATTCTCTAAGTTTACCTAATTGTGCTAGGGGAGAGGACCCACTAGTTGAACATGTTTCAATAGTTGTGTTAGTAGTTGTTTATATAATGTCGAGTATTTTTATCAAAGATTGGAGTTGTTACATGACTACCCATAATTAAACAAAATGTATTCCTTTGATTTAAAAATCAACCAATCATTTGATGCCACATCAGTGCTCAACAACCCATGATGTGAATGTACAAGTATTGGTCAACTACATCTTGACAAAACACATGCTGATGCGACATCTTATTTGATGATGTGGCCCCGAAACAAAAGTTTTAACCAAGGGACTTTTCAAGCAAGCTGCTGTAAAAAATTGGAAGTAGAATAATTAGAAGCATGAAGTTAGGGTGCTCAACTACTGGATCCTCTCCCTACAAATGAGATGTAAATACCCTACCCCTACTTTCACAACATGAAACGAAACTATATTTAAAGTGATGGTATTCCCTAAATTACCTAAATCATCCAAGTATCCCGAGTTACGAAAGCAATTGGAATTAATATCAAACGTGGGACATCCCGAACATTAAGCTCGACCCCAACACTGAGCCCTAACGAAGTTAGATAGAATAGCGTGACATGAGAATAGAACTTGTATAACAGAACCTGCAGCCATACCATGTACCCCTGATTTCTTTATACCTTTGATTTCTTCGAAGCCATATGATCTGGTGATGTAATCATCCCAGATCCTCATGCTATCGATTTCAATTCTCAACAAAAACACTTCTGAAAAGGGGTCAATAATTTTTACGATCCTTATAAAAAAAAATTCAGATTACGTATATTTGTTTAGGCTATTGTTCATTCATTAGCTAAGAAATTTGACGATAAACTTATTGTAGTTCATCACGCAACTAAGATTTTTTTGTGGCTGGTGGCTTCCATGTACATTATTCAACACTGCTTTTTGGCATGATGGAGACCCGCTTTGATTATAGGAAGAATCGAACGGCTGGGCTTAACCAGCACACTCTAAGCGTTGACGCTGAGAGTGTTTTGGTGGGCCCGCCTAATTTGTTCCGTCCCCCTACACATTTCCGTTCCAATAAATGCTCGCCGTTACAGTGCAGGCACTCGCCATTACAGCTACCGGTCAGCAGTTCCCGCGCATGAAGAAAATCAAACTCAAATATCAAACACTATTCCCGCGCAGCTGGGGAAATTTAGTGGATGCCATAAAGTGTCCTGAGGGAGTTGCACTGTTTCATCGTATGCAACAAATAGGTCTCCAACCCGATCATTAAACATTTGCCCGCATATTCTCAGCCTGTGCAAAATGGGAGCGTTTGAAAAGGGTTTAGGTATATAACAAAAGCATAAAGAATAGGTGACTTTTATCAGATATGGTTGGAAATAGTATGGCAGGCATACTTTCAAAATGCGGAAGCATAGACGAGGCTTGTGAGCTGTTTAACTGAATGCGTCAAAGAAATGCAGTTTCATGGAATGCCATGATTGCAGGATATGCACAAAATGGATTTTTTGAAAAGGCTTTAGAAACATTTACTTCAAGCAAATGCAATTAGAAAGTGCGAAGCCAGCCTGCAACCTTTAGCGGCATCCTCCGAGCCTGCACCAAAATGAGAGCTTTGGAGCAACGTATGGGCATCCTCAAAGCATAAAGGATAGAGGAATTATCAGATGTTGTAGTTGCTACTGCTCTGGTAAATGTGTATGCAAAAAGTGAAATCATAGACAAGGCACGTGAACTGTTCGACAAAATGCCTCAAAGAAATGTGGCCTCTTTGACAACATGCCTCAAAGAAATGTGATCTCTTGGAATGTAGTAATTATAGGATATGCACAAAATTGAATTTTGCAAAAATGCCTTCGAAATGTTCAAATTAATGAAGCACTCCATTCTCATGGAGGAATGCTTCTAAAAATATTACTGGATGTTATTGAATTTTTTTAGAGTATTTAAAAATCAGTGGTCCCATGATTTTGTAGTGCAGGCTAAGCTCTAGAATTTAGAAAATTGGTGGTCCCATGAATTTTATTATTTTATGTAACAAAGTATAGAAATATAAAATCATAAAAAAAAAAATGGTGGGAATCTAAGAACTCTAAATTATTGACAAGTAGCAGAAAATTTCATAAGATGGTTGAGACAATTTCTGGTCCGCCCCAAATGCGCTAGTTTAAAATTATGAACTAAAAAATAGACTTCTAATTATTTAAAAATATATTTTAATTACTCTTATATCATTTTTTGGCCTCATGGAACCCCCTATTCCATAAAAATAGTTCTTCAAGCTCCTCCACAAGACCACAGTCTTAGAATTGTTTTACAACGACATTGCTTTTTGATTTGGATGCTAAAACTGATGCGACTTTCTCAACCATCTATGCAAAAGTGGGCAAATAGTTTGAGGTTCAAATGGTAAAGAGTTTAATGAAAGATAAAAGAATTAAAAGATCCCTAGATGTCATTGGAGTGAAGGCCATAAAATGGTACATGCATTTTGTGTAGGAGACAAACCATATCAAACATAGAAGATTTATGCAAAGTTGGAGAAAATGTCTCGGGAGATTAAGGTAGGAGGATATTTTCTAGACTCAAGACATTTACTTAGTGATGTGGACAAGGAGGAAAAATATTTATTTCTCTACCATGACGGTAAAAATTTGGCAATTTCTTTTGGTTTGTAGATATGCCCCTCAAGAACAACTTTAGAGTTGTGAAGAACCTTCAAGTATGTGTTGATTGACACATTGCAATGAAATTAATCTCCACAATTACTACAAGAGAAATTATTGTGAGAGAGGAGAATTTTTTCCACGATTTTAAACATGGAGAAAGTTATTTTATGGAGATTATTGGTAACACTAAATGAAGTGATTTAAAAAATAGGCTCACACTATAATAATGTGCACCATGTCATACCTAAACTAATATTGAAGGAGCAATTACTTTTTCAATTTTTAGAAACTTAAATTTTGCTTTTGTTTTTTGTTTTTGAGATTTGATAGTATAGATTATGACATTGGTTTCATAAAATTATATGCATATGATGCAATGTAGATCACTACTTATATATGCTTTGGGTATCTCTGAAAGATTAATTTCATGGATATCTAATTAAATTACTTTCATAAAATCAACATATACATGATACATGAAAAGTTGGAGGAGGTGGAGAATGAGTAAAAAATAAAACGTAAGGAACACTTCAAGTAAATGGAAAAATGCTTGACTGGTAGGAAATGGGAGAGGGATGCTCACAATTACTCGACATTTTGTATAATTCTTTTGTTGGATTAATTATATTGTCTTTTGTCTATGTTAGGTTGATCATTTAATTACAATAATACAATGGACCCCTTCAAACAATGATATGCATTTTCATTGATACTTTTGAGCAATTGGCAATTTTCTACATGGTTCATGCAATAACAAGATCCTCCAATCATGACATGACATTTTAAGTGGGCCCACTTTGTCTTTGGATGGATCATCAATAGAAAAAAGCATGAGGAGGTGGTATTGTACTTAACAAATTATAAGCCATTAAAGTTGAGATCTAATAGCTCATGATAGTTAAGACAATTCATAAGAAGAAATTCTTGTGGGTGCTCATTTTCCATTCAATGTATATGACATATGGTTCTAACTATTTGATGAGCCAATCCTACATGATGATAATTCCCAGGTTGGATACCCATGAGTTCCTCAATTTAAAATTACTTCAAAATTGGCCTTAATTCTCCAAAATAAATTTAGTAAGAAAGGACTACTTAAGCCAACAAACTCTAAAGTATTTGTAGGCTCAATCAAACATTTGATTTATTGCCAATGAAATGTCAATATCTTGACATGTGGGATTTGTAGGTAAATTTGACTACTTAGAGTTGAGTTCCTAATGGGGTAGGGACAAGGATGATGAAAAATCTAACCTTAAGGATGCAAGTGGTCATGCCATCATTAAGACTCTAGCCCTCCCGACTTGACAAAGGTAGTTGTTGTACGCGATAGCCAACATAAGTAAAGATGGAACTTCCCATATCAAATTCAAATATGATCTTCCCACACCAAAATAATAATAAAATATAGTAGCATGAACCAACTTCTAGAAGAAAATCAAGTGCCATGAGGAGTGACCAAGATTGTGATAGGTGGCATGTTGGTATGAAGAAGTTTTGTCACTAGATTTAATGCTCGTTTGGTGCAATCCATGATGTTGACAATGATATTCTTCATTTCTTTTATGTACACTTATTTCTTTTAATCTAGCTATAAATGTATTGAGCTCATATAATTTGGTGTGAGAAGATTTATGTGTGAAGCCTTGATGTTTTAAATTTTTGAGCCTAAGGGCTCCTATATTTATTTTTCTCTTGAGCCTTTATCATTATTAATTGTGTTCCTTTTGGAAATTAAGCTATTCTTGTTATTTTTTCTCCTCATTTCATTTGGTTTTCTCCTCCCTTATGTTTTCCATTTTTTATATTCATGATAGAGTGAATCCTTGCAATGTAGGAAGAAATCCTTAAAAAGTGTGTTAATAAGAGTGGATGGGATCATTGTGATAGGAAGAACATTAGAAGGTGGGATAAAGATTGAAGTGTCAAAGGATAGATGTCTTCTATTAGAAGAGGAGGTAGAACATTTTAACTCATGTGAGGGTCATCTAGGGCCAAACTAGAGCTTGTGAGGTGATTGAGGTTGTAAGGGATAGTAATGGGATAATTTATTTGCATATGATTAGGGTTGGTATAAGGGTGGGAATAGTAAGTTCTCACTAAAATGGGTGAAAAAATGGTAGAAGTATCTAAGTGTAGGAGGAATGGTAGAAAAAATGGTCAAAAATGAAAGGGAAAATTGGAGGGGAAGAAGTATGGGTAAGTAATAAAGGTGAGAGAGTAGAGGGAGCTAGGACAATGGGATCATATTAGGATTTTCTAGGGAAGGTGAACATGAATGGGATGACACTCTATGTTTGGGTCCATGTCAAGCATGGGGTGAAGAAGATTGTTAAGTCAAGGGAGTAGAAGTATGCTATAGGATAAAAGGAATGAAGGGTGGAGGAAGGGGAAAGTAGTGGACAAGGGAAGGCTACAAAAAAGGTATAGATTCTAGGAGGAGAATTGTCAAGTCAATATATGCATTAGGAAAGTCTAGGATCAATAGATGAGTGTTTATTAATCATTATTTGATTAGATAATTAGTTAACATCTAGTCTTTAATTTCTTTGCAATCCACATACTCAATGCCAAAATCACTAAATATCATGAATTGTTTAGCCATGCATCTTGTTGGGAAGTCCTTGCTAGATAAGATACTTGAGTGAGTCAATTTGGGAAATAAGTTGAATGTGGTGGTTAAGCATGCCAATGCTATAGATTTTTTAAGGAGAAGACAATGTCCAAGCATGCTTTTTCATAGCTATGTAGTGGAGTTCATATTTGACCAATATTTTACTAATATTATATATTGCTCATTTATGGCCCTATTCATTATTATGTGATAGAAGTGCTCCCAAGGTGACTAGTGTAATGGAGATGTAAAATAATTATTTGACTTGTTTTCCATGGGTTCCATCAACATCAACAAAAGTGACATAGAAAGGTATTCTTTGATCTGACCAAAGGCCTTCTAACAAGACTCATCTTAATGAAAGCTAGTACTTTTCTTGAGGGGATAGGATAATGGATAACATTTATTAGCTAGTTGTGCAATGAACATATGGATAGCCTAAATATTTCCTTGGAGGCTATAGAATACTTAATATTTCTCAATTGAGAGATTTCATTAATCATTACAAATTTAGTGGGATCCATCTCTATGTTATGCCTAGAGACAATGAAGCCTGATATCTTACCTAATGTGACCCCAAAGACTCATTTCTTTGAGTTGAGGCATACCTTGTATTCATGTAGCCATCAAAAGATTCCTTGGAGGAGAT
>VDFB02293903.1:0-23995 GCA_007258455.2 Sequoia sempervirens | reverse complement strand
ATTTTAATTACTCTTATATCATTTTTTGGCCTCATGGAACCCCCTATTCCATAAAAATAGTTCTTCAAGCTCCTCCACAAGACCACAGTCTTAGAATTGTTTTACAACGACATTGCTTTTTGATTTGGATGCTAAAACTGATGCGACTTTCTCAACCATCTATGCAAAAGTGGGCAAATAGTTTGAGGTTCAAATGGTAAAGAGTTTAATGAAAGATAAAAGAATTAAAAGATCCCTAGATGTCGTTGGAGTGAAGGCCATAAAATGGTACATGCATTTTGTGTAGGAGACAAACCATATCAAACATAGAAGATTTATGCAAAGTTGGAGAAAATGTCTCGGGAGATTAAGGTAGGAGGATATTTTCTAGACTCAAGACATTTACTTAGTGATGTGGACAAGGAGGAAAAATATTTATTTCTCTACCATGACGGTAAAAATTTGGCAATTTCTTTTGGTTTGTAGATATGCCCCTCAAGAACAACTTTAGAGTTGTGAAGAACCTTCAAGTATGTGTTGATTGACACATTGCAATGAAATTAATCTCCACAATTACTACAAGAGAAATTATTGTGAGAGAGGAGAATTTTTTCCACGATTTTAAACATGGAGAAAGTTATTTTATGGAGATTATTGGTAACACTAAATGAAGTGATTTAAAAAATAGGCTCACACTATAATAATGTGCACCATGTCATACCTAAACTAATATTGAAGGAGCAATTACTTTTTCAATTTTTAGAAACTTAAATTTTGCTTTTGTTTTTTGTTTTTGAGATTTGATAGTATAGATTATGACATTGGTTTCATAAAATTATATGCATATGATGCAATGTAGATCACTACTTATATATGCTTTGGGTATCTCTGAAAGATTAATTTCATGGATATCTAATTAAATTACTTTCATAAAATCAACATATACATGATACATGAAAAGTTGGAGGAGGTGGAGAATGAGTAAAAAATAAAACGTAAGGAACACTTCAAGTAAATGGAAAAATGCTTGACTGGTAGGAAATGGGAGAGGGATGCTCACAATTACTCGACATTTTGTATAATTCTTTTGTTGGATTAATTATATTGTCTTTTGTCTATGTTAGGTTGATCATTTAATTACAATAATACAATGGACCCCTTCAAACAATGATATGCATTTTCATTGATACTTTTGAGCAATTGGCAATTTTCTACATGGTTCATGCAATAACAAGATCCTCCAATCATGACATGACATTTTAAGTGGGCCCACTTTGTCTTTGGATGGATCATCAATAGAAAAAAGCATGAGGAGGTGGTATTGTACTTAACAAATTATAAGCCATTAAAGTTGAGATCTAATAGCTCATGATAGTTAAGACAATTCATAAGAAGAAATTCTTGTGGGTGCTCATTTTCCATTCAATGTATATGACATATGGTTCTAACTATTTGATGAGCCAATCCTACATGATGATAATTCCCAGGTTGGATACCCATGAGTTCCTCAATTTAAAATTACTTCAAAATTGGCCTTAATTCTCCAAAATAAATTTAGTAAGAAAGGACTACTTAAGCCAACAAACTCTGAAGTATTTGTAGGCTCAATCAAACATTTGATTTATTGCTAATGAAATGTCAATATCTTGACATGTGGGGTTTGTAGGTAAATTTGACTACTTAGAGTTGAGTTCCTAATGGGGTAGGGACAAGGATAATGCAAAATCTAACCTTAAGGATGCAAGTGGTCATGCCACCATTAAGGCTCTAGCCCTCCCGACTTGACAAAGGTAGTTGTTGTACGTGATAGCCAACATAAGTAAAGATGGAACTTCCCATATCAAATTCAAATATGATCTTCCCACACCAAAATAATAATAAAATATAGTAGCATGAACCAACTTCTAGAAGAATATCAAGTTCCATGAGGAGTGACCAAGATTGTGATAGGTGACATGTTGGTATGAAGAATTTTTGTCACTAGATTTAATGCTCGTTTGGTGCAAGCCATGATGTTGACAATGATATTCTTCATTTATTTTATGTACACTTCTTTCTTTTAATCTAGCTATAAATGTATTGAGCTCATATAATTTGGTGTGAGAAGATTTATGTGTGAAGCCTTGATGTTTTAAAGTTTTGAGCCTAAGGGCTCCTATATTTTTTTTTCTCTTGAGCCTTTATCATTATTAATTGTGTTCCTTTTGGAAATTAAGCTATTCTTGCTATTTTTCTCCTCATTTCATTTGGTTTTCTCCTCCCTTATCTTTTCCATTTTTTATGTTCATGATAGAGTGAATCCTTGCAATGTAGGAAGAAATCCTTAAAAAGTGTGTTAATAAGAGTGGATGGAATCATTGTGATAGGAAGAACATTAGAAGGTGGGATAGAGATTGAAGTGTCAAAGGATAGATGTCTTCTATTAGAAGAGGAGGTAGAACATCTTAACTCATGTGAGGGTCATCTAGGGCCAAACTAGAGCTTGTGAGGTGATCGAGGTTGTAAGGGATAGAAATGGGATAATTTATTTACATATGATTAGGGTTGGTATAAGGGTGGGAATAGTAAGTTCTCACTAAAATGGGTGAAAAAATGGTAGAATTATCTAAGTGTAGGAGGAATGGTAGAAAAATGGTAAAAAATGAATGGGAAAATTGGAGGGGAAGAAGTATGGGTAAGTAATAAAGGTGAGAGAGTAGAGGGAGCTAGGACAATGGGACCATATTAGGATTTTCTAGGGAAGGTGAACATGGATGGGATGACACTCTATGTTTGGGTCCATTTCAAGCATGGGGTGAAGAAGATTGTTAAGTCAAGGGAGTAGAAGTATGCTATAGGATAAAAGGAATGAAGGGTGGAGGAAGGGGAAAGTAGTGGACAAGGGAAGGCTACAAAAAAGGTATAGATTCTAGGAGGAGAATTGTCAAGTCAATATATGCATTAGGAAAGTCTAGGATCAATAGATGAGTGTTTATTAATCATTCTTTGATTAGATAATTAGTTGACATCTAGTCTTTAATTTCTTTGCAATCCACATACTCAATGCCAAAATCACTAAATATCATGAATTGTTTAGCCATGCATCTTGTTGGGAAGTCCTTGCTAGATAAGATACTTGAGTGAGTCAATTTGGGAAATAAGTTGAATGTGGTGGTTAAGCATGCCAATGCTATAGATTTTTTAAGGAGAAGACAATGTCCAAGCATGCTTTTTCATAGCTATGTAGTGGAGTTCATAAATGACCAATATTTTACTAATATTATATATTGCTCATTTATGGCCATATTCATTATTATGTGATAGAAGTGCTCCCAAGGTGACTAGTGTAATGGAGATGTAAAATAATTATTTGACTTGTTTTCCATGGGTTCCATCAACATCAACAAAAGTGACATAGAAAGGTATTCTTTGATCTGACCAAAGGCCTTCTAACAAGACTCATCTTAATGAAAGCTAGTACTTTTCTTGAGGGGATAGGATAATGGATAACATTTATTAGCTAGTTGTGCAATGAACATATGGATAGCCTAAATATTTCCTTGGAGGCTATAGAATACTTAATATTTCTCAATTGAGAGATTTCATTAATCATTACAAATTTAGTGGGATCCATCTCTATGTTATGCCTAGAGACAATGAAGCCTGATATCTTACCTAATGTGACCCCAAAGACTCATTTCTTTGAGTTGAGGCATACCTTGTATTCATGTAGCCATCAAAAGATTCCTTGGAGGAGATGTAGGTGTTCATCCCTTCTTTTTTATTTACTCATGATGACATTTAAACAATATTACATGATTTAATGTAGCATTTCATGGAATATTACTATCATAACTCTTTGATAGGTATCCCCAACATTTTTCAACCCAAAGGACATGACCTAATAGCAAAAGGCACCCAAAGGAGTACTAAAAGTTATTTTATGCTAATCTTAAGTAGAAATCTATATCTAGTTGTAACTAGCAAAGACATCCATGGCTATCAAGATATGCCTTTGATTGGTCTATTTTGTGACTAAAGTTGAGGATTTTATTGACAGGGCGGGTGCAGGAAGTTGGGTACCAATTTTCTGTCCACTTATGATTTAAAAAAAAAAAACGCACTCGCATTATAACGCGAGCGCGTTGTAATGTACACGCATTATTTCACGTTAAAAAAAAAAGGCAAAGTGAAATTATTTGTTTTGGAATACCAAAATCCAAAGGCTTGAGGCATTCCCATTGCATGTAGACGCAGCTTTTTGCACCATACTCACATAATCAGTCCCATGCTGACCATCAAGATTGTATCTAGTTCAATATTGACAAAATCAAAAACATGGGTAATGTTAGGTTCTCTCTTAGCTATCCAACGATGTAATTTTTTTCACTTTTCGACAATGTTAAGCCTTTCATCCATAATTTCTTTTGTTTGTATGTCTATTTTTTGCCAAAAAGTAGTGTTTAGTGTTTTTTTTGTTATAAATTACATTTTTAGAAACTAGACTCCATTCTACAAATTTTAAAAAAACTAATGGCCGTACCAGGAGTAGCATACAAAATTCTACTTTCGTGAAGTGCCCACTTCAGGAAAAATTAGTAAAAATCAACATTCATTAAAAAAATTATTAGAAAAATTGTGCACCACCTGAGTGCTATTAGCTAACTTCTCGATCATAGCGATTTTAAAATACTACAAAAATTTCACTGTGCCTGTAAGTTTCGCATAAGAGTTGCTATGTTATGTTTTTCCACAAAAACAACACCAATTTATGTACATCCCTCTTTTGAACCCCTTAATCTCAACCATTTTCAAAATAAATTAGTAGTTTAGAAAGTAGACTCGGAGCACTTCGATCCTTGTTTTTGTTCCATCTCAAAATTTTGAGTGTAACTATCCTCAATTTCATGTCCAAGGTTAGCATTTCCTGATTTCAGAAAAAAAAGTGGCCACTTAAGCCCCCTTTTTGGGAACCATCTTGGTGCACTTACCCATCATGGAGATCAAAAGACACTTCATTGTAATCATATTGGATATATGGAACTATAAATCTTGGTGAGATAATCTTGATACATTGCAAGTGGATTCATCTTTTATGCTATCTCTATGGACTAGTTCTTAAATCTCCATCATCATTTTGGAAGAACTTATGTTGCATTTTAAGACTGGCCATATCTTAAGACCCCACCGAGATGGCCACTGTTGGTATTAGGTGCCTTTGTGACATTTGGACCACACTCTAGGAGATGTAATCCTATATCTCACCTTGGTCTCTATAACCAAGAAGTTCTCTTTTTTTTCTTAATCCATTCTCATTGTATACTTGTATCCTTTGGTGATAAAATTATTCTCTCATATTTGATCTCTCTTGTGCTTTCATTGTAACTCCTAGCTCTTGGGTGGCTACATCTTCAACCAAATATTTCATGGTACTATAAAGCATTCTATACCATTTCATACATTAAACAATATGTAAAGGATAATCCTTTAAATAATATTGTAATTATGGTTGTCAAGACTTGTGAACACATATTTTCTTTTAAATGGTTTGTAAAGACATTTGTGCATTCCTATCTATAAGTCATGAGCTTGTCCATCCAAGTGAACATCCAATTGCTATTCTTCCATATAAAATTATAAATAAATTATCTTTAAGGTATAACCATTTCTAAAATATGTCACATTTTTGTAAGTATCATTTGTAATATAATTTATATATTTCTTATTTAGTAAAAATTATGTAACAATTTTGTCTATGATATTTTCAATTGTTGAGAGATGGTTCACTTTTAACAATTTGAGTAATACAATAATTTTATGAAGGAAATTATATTCCCTTGTCAAGTACTAACCAACTCATCAAATATTTCATGTATCATGAAATCAATAAATCTATGCTATCAATATAAAACGTACATAAGCCTAATTTGTCATATGTGTTAAAATCACAACCATCATAAATATTCACTATTGCACTAGCTTTTTATTAGTGTACATTGGAACAACCCTTAGGAAAGTACACATTTCATATAATGGAATATATATTTGGAAAGGGTGTTTCCATATTTCATAATCTTAATGTCCTCAAACCTTCCAATGACCTTGTCCAAATGAAGAAATCAACAATGTTACAAATATATAATCTCAATAAAGGTTTCAAGATATGATGATTTGCATTCAAGTGGACAATCTAGATCAATAAATATTTTTTCTTACTCAAGTATATTATTTATGTGATATCCAATGAAAAGTAAGTGATATTATATAACTTTGAAATCTATACAAGATAATAAAATTAGATATTTTCAAAAACCTTAATTGTCATGTATATATGTAAATGATTATATGAAAAGGGGCAATACTTTATTTTCTTGGAAATCAAATTTCCAAACACTCTAGCTATGAATTTTTCATCCATTATATTTTGGGTCTACAATGAAAATTTCAAAGAAACAACAAATAAAATAAACTCATATACATTCTCTCTTCTATCTTAGAGAGGTATTGCTTCAATTAGAATTTTCATGTCATTTTTAGTACCATGTGATATTGAGAACCCATCTATGCCCCTCCAAATACAAGCCATAGATCTATACATGGAATCAAAATACAACCTCTTACAACAAGTTAGTACATAATGATCATAAAACACATGCTCCTTGTTCGGTTCTTTTCTGTTTAGTCCAATAAAAATCCTTATATGATCTAGAACCTCCTCCCCAGTTGTTCTAGGGTTGTTTCTCACATAAAATTCTATCGATTGAGCAATCTCTCCATGTTCTTTCTCATGCTTTAACAACAATAATAAGAAAAAATGTGTTATGAAATTTTCTATTAAACATACAATTCATAATTTTAATAAATCCAAATTTATATTATGAAATATGATAGATAAGTACCTAAAAATATTTGGAGTCATCGAGTAATTGACAAACCAAGGCGACACTACTTTCAAACTTATTAACTTTCTTTAAAATGTCATCTAGGAAATAGGTGTCAATTAAAATCAAGGAAAATAATGTAGCCACATGAACACTAGAAGATATTAAGGAATTCCTTAAATACTTACATAAATTTGGATGATAGTCATTAGTGATCCATTTAGAATCTTATAATTTTTCCCAAATTAGTGTCTTCCACTACAATATGAGATATGAAATGAAACTTAAATATAGTATCATTAAATATTTTTTTAGAGAATCATAAATGCATAAAATTAATATGTATAGATTTATAAACATCAACTTGCTAATAAATCACAACCCATAACTTAAATAATCTCACATCCATTGTTGCACATGAGGACCGTGTATTGTTTCAACGTTAATAGCTATATTCATACATGTTTTATGGGAAAATTGAAGACTAATTTACATATAGTATGAAAGTTGATAATTGGCATATCGCAATTACATATTGAAGTTAGAATAAATAACTTTATTTGTACCAAGTAAACTCAAAATAAAAAGATAAGACATGTATTATTATGATTTAAAAAAATATTTTATTTTCAAATTAGATTATGATAGTAATAAACTCTACAATAAATAACTTACTTGATCAAAGCCTCCCTAAAGGGTATGAGCTCATCAATTGTTCCATAACTATAAAAAATATCATCAACAGTAATGTGTGTACCCAATTTGACATAGCAAGATCTTGATGCTATAAATTCATACTCATATAATCCACATGTATAATAAAAATAATATTTTGCATCAATGCCTAAAGAAACTTAGTTTCTTCACAATCACCTCATCCCACCATCTAAATATTTGTATCACTACAAATATATAGCTCAATTTAAAGGATAAGCAACCATAAGCTTTCAATGAGCTCAAACTTGAATCACTATTTTGAGGCTAAATTAATGAGCGTGCATGCCATGAATGATAGATTGAATGCTTGACTTGTACTTTTGATTCACTCCTTTTCAATCTTCTAGAAAATATTGTTGAGTTAATTCTTACACACAATCTATATAAAATTTGATATTAACTATCACAAAGAATTTAGATATAGTTGTACTACTTGACCAATTGTTTGAGTTCATTTTGCTAGTGAGATTTTAAGATATTGAAATCTGCTATTCCTAGTTCTAAAATCTTTTTGATCCATACACTTGGCACCCTAAAAGAAAGAGTTATCAAAACAATTAAGATTTTATACTTTAATTGAATTGTCTTTCTATTTCAAAAAAGGTTGTTAGGGGTTACTTATAGATTCCCTCCAACAACATCCAAGCATTTGTGTCCTATATAAATATTTGGATAGAGTTTCATGCCTCCATCTGTCTACTCTACATCTCCATGGGTATCTCATAACATATTCCACCCATAAGAAATAGAGAGTTATGATATCATCTGGTTGTTAACACAATATGAATTTGAACAAAAATAGAATAATAAAAGGAGAGTTTGTAGTCTTCTGGGTGGTAGGGTTTGGTAATAGGGCTTGGCATGTAATTCTAAATAGTGACAACAGTTATCAGCTGGTTTTGAAGTTTCTTATCAAACATTATATTCTATATGTATTAAAATATATTATATCAATATAATTATAGGCTTCTAGCCTTATGTTTAAAAAAGAAAAAAAAGGAGAGTTTGTATGCTTGCCTCTGCTAGAATCTTAGTTTTGTCTTTTAATTCATTACTCTTTTTGAGTTCTTGTATTAGATATCTAGAGGAAAATGCTTTAGCCTCTCTCATAATATTCTCTCCCGGAAAAGAAATCTTAGAGGCTAGATATAAACCCAGAATGGTTCTTGTTTTGTTTTCAGATTATTTTGTAGGGAAAATGAATTTCCCTGAGGCTAAATATAAACCCAACATAGTTCTTATTTTGTATGGAAAATGAATTTACCTTTTGATCCTTGAAGTCGTGAAATACATCTATTTAAGAAAGGACATCTCTAGAAATAAAACCTCTATGTCCATATTTTCTTGTTGCTAGACTTGAAAAATAACATGAAAACTTACTAAAATAATTAACACATAGAAGAATGTGAAACCCCAATGCAATAGTGTTGAGATCAGCAGTGTCATTTTCTCTCCCCAAGAAATGCCTTTTTCACTCCAATATCTAATCGTGTGGCAGTAAATATAATGTATTACATACATAACTAGTATTTTTTTAGCAATGGAGGAGGAGATAATAAGGTGAAAAGTGTATATACATACTTGTCTATATAATTCAAAATTTCTTTTATTTCTTCTTCAAAATGAATCGATTCTAAGGGGATGCTAGGGAAGGTTGCAGAGAATGGCTTCACACTTGCCAATTTCATTTGCTTGAATGCCTCTAAAGCCATGTAAACAAAACCATTTTGTGCCTATCCTGCAATCATGGCATTCTACGAGACCGCATTTCTTTGAGGAATTTTGTCGAACAGTTCATGTGCCTTGTCTATGATTTCACTTTTTGAATACATGTTTATCAGAGCAGTAGCAACTGCAACATCTGACACAATTCCTCTATGCTTTATACTTTGATGGATGCCCACACTGCTCCAAAGCTCTCATTTGGTAGGCTGGGAGGATGCCGCTAAAGGTTGCAGAGGCTGGCTTCGCACTTGCCAATTGCATTTGCTTGAAATTTACGTTTCCAAAGCCTTTTCAAAAAATCCATTTTGTGCATATCCTGCAATCATTGCATTTCATGAAACCACATTTCTTCGATGCATTCGGTTAAACAACTCACGAGCCTTCTATGCTTCCACATTTTGGAAGCATGCCTACCAGACTATTTCCAACCACATCTGATAAAAGTCAGACTATTTCCAACCACATCTGATAAAAGTCACCTATTCTTTATGCTTTTTCTGGATACCTAAACCCTTTTTCAACGCTCCCATTTTGGCACAGGCTGAGAATACGCTGGCAAATGTTTAATGATCAGGTTGGAAACCTGTTTGTTGTATACGGTGAAACAGTGCTCTTTATGGCATCCACTAAACTTTTTGCGCGGGAATGGTGTTTGAGATTTGAGTTTGATTTTCTTCACGCGCGGGAACTGCTGACCGCTAGCTCTCTAACGGCGAGTGTCTAACTGTAACATGGAGTATTTACGGGAACGGAAATGAGTAGGGGAACGGAACAGATTAGGCGGGCCCACCAGAACACTCTAAGCAGTCAACGCTTAGAGTGTGCTGGTTGCCAACCCCTAAGCTACTTTAAAATAATAAAAATATTAGTGCTTCAATCTTGAAATAGTTTGGAGCTTTCATTTTTAATTTAATATCATAGTATTTTTTTGGCATTCGCTTCAGCCCCTTAGTCTTTAGTAGCTAAGCATATGGAGTAAAAGAGTTCTCCTGGTCGCATGGGCATAATGGAATTATCGACTTCCCTAGTAATATGATAATCCCTTGAGGGTTTAAGTGCTTTGTGAAACTGATTTTGAAGGCAATATTTGAGAGGTTGTATTTGGTTCATTGGAAGGATTTGAAAAAATATTATATCTTCTCTCTCTTTCTTCTTCTAACAATATGTCATTTGACATGGTGAGAATCATAACATCATAGGAGTGATTGTGTCTTCCAATTCTTGTGTATCTTTATGGTATATATAAATTTTTTGAACCATTTTTGTTAGAATTATGTTATTTGATAATGTATCTTATAGAAATAAACTTAGAGTAGATTGTGTGAGGGGGTGAAGTGTCTAAATTGATATGTCGATACAAAAACAATGAAGTATTATCATGCAAATCATTGTTCTTTGTATCTATATAACAAAAATACAACTATAAAATGAACATTTTAGAATATTCAGAAAAATATAATAAAAAATGAATAATTAAAAACATGAAGAGGAGTTAGGAATGTTAAAATTAAAGAGTGGATCCATTGAAAGCTAAGAGGAGAGTCATCATTGTGCAACTTGTTTATGCCGAAGGTGTACCCAATCTGAGAGAGACCAACCTAAAATCTGTAATCACTAGTGCAGTCTCCCTTGGATGACAATCAAAGGAATCTCAGTCGTTCATCATTTTTTGTCATTTTTTGCTACTTTCCTCATCGCTATCTCAGCCGTTCATCATTTTTTGCTAATTTTTTTGTTGTTTTTCGTCGTTTTTGGTTGCTTTCCCTCCTGCTATTGGTTCATGCTCCTCTAAACTCTTCTTCGCTAGTATTGCTCTATGCCTTCTCCAATTTGGTGAGCTGTAGCCAAAAAATAAGGTTTTGATGAGGGTTTTAGAGTATTTTTATTAAAATGAAAATTTCGGCCAAGATCCTAATAATTATCACATTTAGGTTTTAACATTACGACATCCTTTACCCTACGTATAATATATAATGTATATTTTATATAATATAATTATACTATTTATTTTATGTATTATATTATTTAATTAATAATTATTATATTTTATATAATACTTGTACAAGTAATTTTCAAATGTATATGTGAAAGGAATGTTTGTATGAGAAAATAATTATTTAAGTATTATTTTAATAGAGGCCATTTCTATGATATAATTTTTTTTTATATCAAAAGTATTTATGGTCATCAAATATATATGTATGTTTATTACCTATTTATTTTTTCATATATTGTATGTCAAAAAAATGTTAAAATATCATTTTTTAAAATAAATGTGAGATAATTGTTCATGCAACAAAGTTGGTTGATACATTCATTAATAAAATGTAGGTCACGAGTTTGAATCATAACTTATTGGCATAGCAAGTTTTATAGTGTCCTTATCTTTATTGGTCATTAGTTTGAATCTTAACTTATTTGCATAACAAATTCTATTGTGTCCTTATCTTTACTGACATAAGGATCATGGTATACATTGTTACTGATTAAGATTTATATTAAATATTGAATTAATTTTTGAATATAAATATGAGATTTTTTTAGTCATAGAAATAATTCCAAGACATATTTTTTGAAGGTATTTAATTTGATGAAAGTGAATAAAAAACAAAAAGGTTGTGTGAAAGTTTTTTTTAATTTCAAAAAAGTCGAACAAATATATTCATTCATAATTAATCAACCATTATATTAATGTCTCACTATCCTTGACATAATTCTATTCAAAATATCATATTATTTTTAATGTCAAATATGTAAGTGTGTGTGTGTGCACGTGTATATTCTTATAATTTTGATAAACATACACATTATAATAGAGATGAGGAGGTAGGTTGTTAGGTCCAAAATCCTTGAACTTCTTACTTTCAAGGCTAGTGATTTATCAAGAAAGTAAAACAAGGGTTCATCAACAAATTGAGGAGGATTAAAGGCCAGTTGAGAAGAGTGGGTAGTATCTCCTACACTTTGGGCTCAGGAACACCCAAGAGGGTATTTTGAAAGGTGTCCTTAATAGGTTATGTTGATGGGTGTTTTTTGCACTTCTCAACATAGACAAAGCACAAGTGCAATGTCTCTCTTGAAAGGTAATTTCTTGCAACAAAGTCTCAAGAAATCACCCTAAGGTCTCCTGGGTGTCAGGTCATGACAATGCTCAGAATAGTTCAATTGGTTGATGTGATCTGTTGGTAATCACAAGGAGGCCTTTATGGTTCACAAAGCATGGGAAGTTTGGTCTACAAATGGAGTTTCAAAGTGCTAGAAGTGAATGAACAATGGCTTCCCACTCAAAACAACAAGCTGAAACTCACTATGTTCATCAAATTTAGCATTGTTGTGATGCTTGGAATCCTACACTAACAAATAACTAAAAGAAAAAGAAAAAGAGGAAAGGTTAAGATAATCTATTCTAAATCTAAGTTATGAATGAATAGTAGCAATGGAGGATGCTACAGTAGACAGACTCCCCTAAAACTAAGTTTTTCTTGACCAAGAGAAACCTACAACTACACAAAACCAATGCAATCTTCTAAGGCGTACAAATTTTCAGATTGTGCATTCACCTCATGAACATACAATTGAACTAAAGTGCAACATATGAATTAGCAAGGACTAGCTTTGCAAAGTGATTCATCATCAATAAACCACAAAAAGCATGAGCCAAGAGTGCATCCAATACTGTAACGACAACCACGATTAAAGACATTCAAGAAACTAATAAACTAAAACTATTATGGAGGTTGAATCATGCATGCAAAATGAGCAAGCTCAAAGAAAACACCCAAAATAGTGCAATGCTTCCTTCTATTGTTGTAAAATTCTTCTTACAACAATTCACCACCACCTTTACAAATGAGGGAGCAAGCCCCTATTTATAGTTTTCCAAAAGTGAAATGAATGGCCAAGCTTAATTCACAATGTGTGGCCCAAATTTAATACAATTTAGGGTTTAACCTACCCCCAATATTTTGCAATTTAACATAGGCTATTTTGTTATCTTCTCTATTTTGTCTTGTATCCTATTTCATCTTTTAGCTATTGTAGTTATTTTGACTTCTAGTTGCCTTCTCTGTTGTAGCTGAAAACTGTTGAAATATGCCCTCTTATTGGTGTATTTGCAGTATCCTTCATCCGATCAAATGAGTCTTCTTGCATATTTATGTCATTGAGAAGTAGACATGTTGCTCTTGATCATGGTGGACAACCCCTTACAATCATCATCATTTGTTGAAAATGAAACAACTTCCTCTATCCTCTTGTTTGAAAGCACTTCCCTTGTTCGAGCATGTTTAATTTGAAGTACATGGTTCCCAATACATCTTGTGTGAAAGCACTCTTCTCATTGTAGCTTCGTCCTCTCGAAGAGATCCTTCATTCTAAGTTGAAATCTCTATCCCTGATGAAATCTCACACATGGTTCCTTCATGGACATCCTCTCCTTGTCAACTTTCTCAATGGGTTTCCCTAATGGTCCCTCAGCAGGTTCCATAAATTTTGCACATATGGAGTGCAGTAAGTGTTTTCACATATAATGAGGCAAACATCAGTTAAATCCTGTAAAACCAAGGTTAGATCCATTCATACATCTATAAAAGATCATAAAATTCATCATTGTTAATCATTTCGTGTTTATTTGGATCATTTGCACAAATGAGGGCCCAGGGGTGCAGGTTTCCCCTAGGTGGAAGCTGTTAGGAGCGGCTAGCAGCGGAACAGCGTTGGGGCAGCAGAGTTCCGCTGACAGCCGCCTGCATACAAATTTCTGCAAGGTATGTTTGGTGAGAAAACTCCTTATGAAGTGATTAAGCACGTGCGAAAATAGGAGATGAGGTACTTTGGAGTAGTTAGATTAGGATTTGATGCTCTTGTGGGCCTAGAGGAGGCAGATGTCATGGGGTGGAAATCCCTTTAAAGTTCAACCATTAAGTAGTGACATTCAAGAGACGACAACCCACATAAAGCATTCCACAGGGCGGGACCTGTGGGTGCCTTGGACGTCATGAGTTGTGCCTTGGAGTTCGATCAACCTCGGGAGTGCAGAAATAAATCGTCAGGTTGCTGATAAATGTTTGTCATTAAGGAATGACCATGAGTGGACGGTGGTCCATAGCTGGCGGTCCACATAGGCGGGCCATAGTGACCTTGCAGACTTAAGCTTTGGCGTTAACAATCTTCAAAATTCAGAAAAGGGAAAACCACCCCACAGAGTCTACAGCGCAGGATGATGCAAGCGCATAACCATAAGATAGTGGCCATTGACGAACGGACCTCCAACGACGTCTACTCTCATAAGGTTTCTTGTAAGGACTTTAGACTTGGTGTTTCTCTTAGCAGACTTTAAAGTCGAGAAGGAAATAAAGGGTGTAGAGTCCACACTGCGGGAGGGCGTGAAGACTACGTCGTAAGATAACAGTGGCAGGATAACAACAAGCCGCAAGCGATGACCCGCAGGACATTGGGACTTACCATATTTTTACAAGTGTTGGGCTTTATCTTTCAGCAACATCAATGGAGGTGGATTTCACGGTGCGAGATGATGTTAATTTTTTGTTGCTAGTAGAGCGGCGATGGGATGGGGGCTGCCCGCATGTAGGATCCTACATAGGGTCAAAGAATTAGTCACTTTCTTTGAGATTTTTGAATGTTAATAAGGAAGGTCGGGGTGAGAGGGCGGGCCACAAGGGTTTTCCCACCATACGAAGAATGATGAAAGCAAAGCGGGATTCCGCATAGACACAAAAACACAATTTTGACTAGTGCTAAGGAGGTTTTGATATGCTGGGTGGAAGGCCAATGCGGGGTTGGAGGATTGTAGAGGGTTTGGAAAGATTATTGGGTGCCATAGGATTTAATCTTCGATGGTTTTTAACATTAACTAACCCTAACTTGCAAAGAAAACACTTCTTGTAGGTTTAAATGTGAACTTACCTAGAATTTGTGCCATAATCTGAAGAAAACCAAGCTCGAATCAAACTGGAAGCCTTGCACGGGCGAGGGCTTTGTCTTCTTCAAAATTTCAAATTGTTCTAGTGAAAATGATACATAAGGCACCCCCTTTTATAAGCAAAACAACATTAATGGAGCAAATTCAATTGCAAGTATGGAGGATAAGCGGGTTGGTGAGGTTGTGAAAACCCACGCTAGGTTGGACGTCCCTCAAAGACTTGGGTAGCGAAAGCAGCTACGGATCCCACCATGCAGACAGACATCGAGGTTTGACCATTACCCAATGATGGAGTAGTAGCGACATTTCGTAAGTGGAGACCCACAAATGCGGGTCCGCGAGGCTTGCAGACACAACAGTGAAAGACCCAAGGAAACCTGCAGGGCCAAATCCGTAAAGGCGAATGTCTTAGCAAATTTTGGGTAGGTGATTTTGGTCAAAGGGATTTTGATGACTTTACTACATGCAACCAATTTAAGCTCAGAAATAGGGGTGCACAAAATTAGGTGGGAGCAAAGACGACCCATCGAGGAGCAAAAAGAATGGGGGTCCCCGATCTGAATGGGGCCTGCAAAACATGGACAACAAATGGCGACTCACTATGGAAATGTTCCATAGCATTTTGATGAAAAACTAGAATCACGACCCAAAAATCTTTGATTTTGACCTTCACGCTAAGACGCACAAAATGAATTCTTGACCAAAGGCTCAAAACCACTAGTCAACCCAACCTTCAATACGTTAAAAATCCAAGTGTGTGAAGATGCTTTAATTTCCCCCATTAAGCCACTGCAGGAACCTAAGCTTCGTCAAGTTAAGCTACATAGTTGATTCTAACTCCAAAATCATTTGGAACATTGCCTCGTTGCCAGTCAGGTGTCCATAGCCTCAATGAGGTTGTCATTGTGATTCTTCTGAACATTGCTCTACTGCCAGCTAGGAGTCCATAGCCTTGGTCGAGTTGTTTGTGTCCTCCTGAAAGTTGAATTTTTCTTTCTTTTTTAATTTCATCATTTTCTTTCCTTTTTCATTTTTTTTCTTTTGATTTTTTCTTCTCTTCTTTCTTTTTCATTTCAACCCACAAGCAGTGAAGCTTGCACTCAGGGATGAGAATCACAATGGCACTAAATCATAATTTTAGATTTTTCACTTAACTTGACTTCATAGAGGACCTGCAACAACCTCAGGATTCTTAAGATGTGTGAGAGATATAAGACTTCAGAATACATCAGAGTCAAATCAAACTGGTAACCCATCCTCTTTGAACGGAACATCCAGATCACTTGACACTAACTGAAGGCTTTCACCATCAAATCTAAAAACTTGATTGAATTTTCTTGAAGAAATACTTAGAACACCCCCCCACAACATAAAATAGGTTGTTGTGCCTACAAACATGCCCAGTAAAAAATGAGGGGATGCTGAGCAAAGAAGTAAAGCTGAAGCAAAGAAAATGCCAAGTGAAAGCAAACTGACCTAAAGCAACCACCTAAACTAACCAAAGCGGGAAAGCAAGAGCAACAACAAGGAAACTACACTAAAGAAAACTAAAATACAACAAACCAACTAATCTAACAAAAGTAGGAAAGTGAGGTATGTACACAAAACCTACACCATTCAAAACAAACTATATACAAGGAGATTTACAATGAACCACATCCAAATGAGGAGAACCGACCCTTAACCCAATACGAATTTGTAATGCATGCACAAGAAAACAGGTGATTGTTATAGTCCTAAGCCATGCAAATTTGTCCTTATATTCATAAAAATGAACTTTAATATTGCAACATTCAAATTCAATAACAACATCAAGAAAAACTAAAAGTTGAGGTGGTAGCCCGTGATCAATCCATAAAAAAGTTTTCTTTCCCTTGTTCTCCCAATCAAAATGATAAATGCAGTTATGAGTATTCATAGGAGCAAGGAAAGATAGAACTTGGATGTCGTTATGCAATGGGATTAGTATTTGATGATCCAGAGCATTTGTGGCATGATCAAACTGTGCGTCGATAACTTTCTGAGGACGCGACCGGTGGTGCAACATTCCACTTACATAATGAATCTACAAATCACAATCAAATTGATCATGTAGTAGACACTGTCAGGAATTGGAATTTTTGAATTCAAGGAACATTCTACCTGATCCCTGATCTACATAAGGCTGGGGAAACAAATTAGCCAACACCTCTTCCAAGCTCCCAATGGGACCTGCAACCTCCATCGGTTGTTCCTCAAGGAGATACACTTCCTCTCGTTGATCCTTCGTAGTCCATGGTTCCACTTGATTGTTGTTATCTAAAGGTAGCATGCTGTCCCATTTCAGTTCCCTCGTATTGACTTCAATTTGATGATGCCTTATGTCATGAAAATATGACATGGACGAATCTGTCCTATTGCAGCTCTCGGAGCATGTAGGAGGATCAACAATAAATGAGGAGGAAATACCCAGTTACAGCCTATGATTGGCATGAAACATCACCTTTGTGGGCAGCATCTAAGACATCCCTGCCTAGGTCTTCTTTTCCTTGCAATTCATGTGGATCACCAAGATGTTTACTTGTTTCCTCCTATTCACCATCACTGTAGACAGAAGTAGAGTCCCTTTCCCAATCTGGGAGCTCTGATGCTTCGCCATCTGGAGGTTCAGGTGATATATCTGCATCACTATCATCTTCTGAAATGTACTCTTCCTCAGTGTCGCTATACCTCTGTGGCACAATTCCAAGTAGGAAGAAATCAACAAGAGACATTGGCTCATCCAGGGGATCAAAGTATGGTAAGTAATTTCCCTTTGAGAATCCCCCATAAAGTCTATCATCAATTGTGTATAAATTCTCTACAAGAGGGGAGGGTTCTTGATGATCGATGGACAGTGCTCCCATTTGATCTGCTTCATCGTCTGGAGGTTTGGGACTATATCGTTCTTCTTCCATTGTTGTCCCAACACCTTCTTGGGAGCTTCCCTTAGCTAATTCATCACTTGGTTCCAATTCTTAAACTTTTGGTTCAATCCTTGAAGCAACTACAAGAGGTTGTGCACTTGATTTCTCCACTTGTTCTTTAACCTGCTTGATGGCCTCTTGACATAACTCGCACACAAACTCCGAATGTGCTAAATCATGGAGCCTACACCAACCTAGAAGCAACAACACCTCCAAATCTGCTTGGTATCTCAATTCTGACCAATCCCTCATGAGTCTTGAAACAAGTCCATTATATCTCTCCAATATTTGATCTTCATCAGCACTTGGGAAGGAAGTTTAATGGTGGACTGCCTCTACTTGTGGTTGTTCCCACTCCTCTAGATCTTCCTTTTCAAAGACTTGATTGCTTTCATCCATTGAGAAGATGCTTTCTAATCTTATTTCACTTATACTTTTATCATTATTTTTTGTTGCCCCAAGGCTTTCAGCCTCATCCCTTTGATTTTCAGCATCTACGTTGGTTGTTCCGATAGGTACTATTGCAGAAATATCTGGCTCAACATCTTCTGTGTATGGCCTTTCAACTGCCAGTTATTTTTTTGCTTGAGTAGATGATTGTTCTTCGTTGGGAGTTGGCTGCTCAATCTGCCCAATCTAGTCTGAATAGCTCATGACTTGCTCAATGATGTCTGCACATGAAGAGCAAGTGAATTTTGAGTGAGATGCATTATGCGCCCTACACCACCTAGACATTAGTACTTCTAACCTTGATCCATCCTTGTTGCTTAGCTATTCTTGTATCAGCTCTTTAAAGGCTTTGGCTGCCATAAACAAGTTCTTCTAGATCGACAGGAGCCAAAGGTTGGTGCACATCCCAAAAGAAGATTTCTTCCTACAGTGCCATCTCAATTCTACCCAGGAATGTTGAACACTCCAATTCATTGTGCCTACGATTCTTCTGAATTTTGCGCCTATTTGGCAATGTAAAGTGTGGCAATGGTTGGTTCAATCTCCTACCTAGATCTTCTTAAAGCTAAGTGATGTTGATTTGAAGTTGTTGCTCCATCTTAGCTCAGATGTTGCTTTGCCTTCCAATTTTTTGATATTAATTTTTTTTGCTTATGATGAGATCTATCTATCTCAGATTTTACTTGAAAGTGCATTCAACTTCCAGCTTTGTAGCCTTATGCTCAGCCATGCCCTCCTTCTCATGCCATTTTTGTTGATGGGTGATAGGAGGAGAAGCAAGCATAAAATGAATGATGACTGGAGCAATGTGTTCCTTCCTCATTCAACCCTCCTTCTAGCACCAGTTCTGTTGATGGGTGTTTTTTTACTTCTCAACACAGACAAAGCACAAGTGCAATGTCTCTCTTGAAAGATAATTTTTGGCAACCAAGTCTCAAGAAATCACCCCAAGGTCTCTCGGGTGTCAGGTCATGATAATGCTTGGAATATTTCAATTGGTTGATGTGATTTTTTGGTAATCAAAAGGAGGCCTTTATGGTTCACAAAGCATGGGAAATTTGGTCTGCAAATGGAGTTTCAAATTGCTAGAAGTGAATGAACAATGGCTGCCCACTCAAAATAGCAAGTTGAAAATCACTATGTTCATTAGATTTAGCATTGTTGTGATGCTTGGAATCCTACACTAACAAAGAACTAAAAGAAATGGAAAAAGAGGAAGGGTTAAAGGAATCTATTCTAAATATAAGCTATGAATGAACAATAACAATGGAGGTTGCTATAGTAGACAAACTCCCCTAAAACTAAGTTTTTCTTGACCAAGAGAAACCTACAACTACACAGAACCAATGCAATCTTCTAAGGCTTGCAAATTTTTAGATTGTGCATTCACCTCATGAACATAAAATTGAACTAAAGTGCAACATATGAATTAGCTCAGACTAGCCTTGCAAAGTGATTCATCATCAATAAACCACAAAAAGCATGAGTCGGAAGTGCATCCAATACTGTAACAACAACCACCATTAAAAACATTCAAGAAACTAATAAACTAAAACTATCATGGAGGTTGAATCATGCATGCAAGATGAGAAAGCTTAAAAAAACACCCAAAATAGTGTAATGCTTCCTTCTATTGCTACAAAATGCCTCTTACAACAATTCACCACAACCTTTACAAATGAGGGAGCAAGCCCCTATTTATAGTTTTCCAAAAGTGAAATGAATGGCCAAGATTAATTCACAATGTGTGGCCCAGATTCAATACAATTTAAGGTTTCACCTATCCCCAATATTTTGCAATTTAAAATAGGCTATTTTGTCATCTTCTCTATTTTGTCTTGTAGCCTATTTTGTCTTTTAGCTACTATAGCTATTTTGTCTTCTAGTTGCCTTCTCTGTTGTAGCTGAAAAACTATTGAAATCTGCCCTATTTGCAATATCCTTCATCCAATCAAATGAATCTTCTTGCAAATTTTTGTTACTGAGAAGCAGACATACTGCTCTTGATCCTGGTGGATAGCCCCTTGCAATCATCATCATTTGGTGAAAACGAAACAACTTCCTCTATCCTCTTGTTTGGCAACACTTCCCTTGTTTGGGAATGTTTAATTTGAAGTACATGGTTCCCAATACATCTTGTGTGAAAGCACTCTTCTCAATGTAGCTTCGTCCTCTCGAACAGATCCTTCATTCTAAGTTTAAATCTCTATCCTTGATGAAATCTCACACGCAGGTCCTTCATGGACATCCTCCCCTTGTCAACTTTCTCAATGAGCTTCCCTGATGGTCCCTCAGTAGGTTCCATAAATTCTACACATACAAAGTGTAGTAAGTGTTTTCACATATAACGAGGTAAACATTAGTTAAATCTTACAAAACCAAGGTTAGATCCATTCATACATTTATAAAAGATCATAAAATTCATCATCATCAATCATTTTAAGCTCATTTGGATAATTTGCACAAATGTGGGCCCAGGGGTGCAGGTTTCCCCTAGGTGGAAGTCGTTAGGAGCAGCCAGGAGAAGAACGATGCTGGGGTAACATAGTTTCACTGATAGTTGCCCACACACAAACTTCCGCAAGGTATGTTCGTTGAGGAAACTTCTTATGAAGTGATTAAGCACGTGTAGAAATAGGACGTGAGGTACTTTGGAGTTGTCAAATTAGGCTTTGATGCTCTTGTGGGCTTGGAGGATGCGAGCGTCATGGGGTAGAAATCCCTTTAAAGTTCAACCGTTAAGTAGTGGCATTCAAGAGATGGAAACCCACATGAAGCGTTCTACAGGGCGGGACCCGCGGGTGCCTTAGATATCATGAGTTGTGCCTTGGAGTTCAATCGACCTTGGGAGTGTGGAAATAAATCGTCAGGTTGCCACTAAATATTTGTCATTAAGGAATGACCATGAGTGGATGACGGTCTACAGCAGGCGGTCCGCATAGGTGGGCCCGCAGCGACCTTGTAGACTTAAGCTTTGGCCTTAACAATCTTCAAAATTCAGAAAAAGGACAACCACCCGCAAAGTCTGTAGTGCGGGATGACACAGGTGCATGACCGTAAGATAGTGGCCATCGACGGAGGAACCTCCAACAATGTCTACCCACATAGGTTTACTTGCAAGGACTTTATACTTGGTGTTTAGCTTAATAGACTTCAAATTCAGGAAGGAAATAAAGGGTGTGAAGTATGCACTATGGGAGGGCATGATGACTTCGCTGTAAGATAATGGTGGTGGGATGACGACAAGCCACAAGCGATGACCCGAAGGGCATTGGTACTTTACAAGTGTTGGGATTGATCTTCTAGTAGCATCAATGGAGGCAGATTTCACGATGCATGATGACGTTAATGTTTGGTCGCTAGCAGAGTGGCAATGGGATGGGGGTTTCCCACATGCGGGATCCCACATAGGGTCGAAGACTTAGTCACTTTCTTTGAGATTTTTCAACATTAATAAGGATGGCGAAGGCAAGAGGGCGGGTTGCAAGGGTTTTCCCGCCGTATGAAGAATGATGAAAGCAAAGTGGGATTCCACATAGACGCGAAAACACAATTTTGACCAACACTAAGGGGGTTTTGAGATGCTGGGGGAAAGGCTAGTGCAGGGTTGGAGGATTGCAGAGGGTTTGGCAAGATTATTGGGAACTATAGGGTTTAATCTTAGAAGGTTTTTAACATTAACTAACCCTAACTTGCAAAGAAAACACTTCTCATAGGTTTAAACATGAAGTTACCTAGAATCTGCACAAGAATCTGAAGAAAACCAAGCTCAAATCAAATTGGAATCCTTGCATAGGTGAGGGATTTGTCTTCTCCTTTGAAATTTCAAATTGTTAGGGTGAAAATGACAAATAAGGTGTCGCCTTTTATAGGCGAAACAATATTAATTACATGCATTCCATTGCAATTACAAAGGATAGGTAGGTTGGCGAGGTTGCAGAAACCCACACCAAGTTGGATGTTCCCCAAAGACTCGGATGGTGGAAACAGCTACGGATCTTGCCCTGTGGGAAAATGCCAGGGTTTGGTCGCTACCTAGCGGCAGAGCAGTAGTGGCATTTCGCAAGGGGAGACCCACAAATGTGGGTCCACGAGGCTTGGTGAACGTAGTGGTGAAAGGCCCAAGGAAACCTATAGGGAAAAATTTGTAAAGGTGAATGTCTTAGCAAATTTTGGGTAGGTGATTTTGGTTAAAGGGATTTTGATGACTTTACTGCATGCAACCAATTTAAGCTCTAAAATAGGGGCGTGCAAAACAAGGTAGGAGCAAAGATGACCTGTCGGGAGCAAAAAGGAAGGGGGTCTCTAGTCTGAATAGGGTGTGTGTACAAAACATGCACAACAGGTTATACCAATTAAAATCTAACAAGATTGTAACAATCGATAGCCTTACCCAAACGTACACTTGACCCTTATATGTATCATTGGGTCAATATTAACTAATTGCATAAGACTGCTCCCTCTCTCTCTGTCCCTCCATCATTATTGACCATTCTCTCCCTCCCTCTCTCTATCTCCCCCCTCTCTCTATCCCTCCCCATATCTCCCTCCCTCCCTTCCTCCCTCCCTATCCCCTATCTCTCTATCTCTACCTTGTTCTCCCTTTCTCTTCCCATATATCTATATCTCTCTCTTTCTCTTCCCATGTATCTCTATCTCTCCATACTTCTCTCCCTCTCTCTATCCCCCTTATTTCTCTCCCTCTCTATTTATTTATCTCTAATTCTCTCTATTTGTCTCTCTTTGCCTCTCCTCCTCTCTCTATATCTCCTAATATCTCTATCTCTGTATCACTCTATCTCACCATCTATATCTCCTTGTATCTCCCTCTTCCTCTATATATCTTTATATCTCGCTCTCTCTCTCCCTCTCCCCCATCTTCTTCTCTCTCCCTCCCCCACTTATTTTTCTCTCTCTTCAACCCATCTCTCTCCCTCTCTCTCTTCATCCTCAACCTATCTCTCTCCCTCTCTCCCCCTCTTCTCTATCTCTCCCTCCTCTACTTATCTTTCTCCCTTTCTCTCCCTCCCTCCCTCTCTCTATCTCCCCCCTCTCTATCTCTCCCCATCTCCCTCCTCCTCTTCCTATCCCTATATATATATATATATATATATATATATCTTTATCTCTCTCTTTCTCTTCCCATATATCTCTATCTCTCCCCACTCTCTCCCTCTCTCCATCTCTATTTATCTATCTCTAATCCTCTCTGTTATATCTCTCTATCTCTCCTTTTCCCTCTCCCTCTCCCTATATCTCTTTATCTATTTGTCACCCTTTTCCTCTCTCGCTCTATCTTCATCTCGACCTCTATTTCCCCCCCCCCCTTATCTCTAATCCTCCCTCTCTCTCTCTCTCTCTCTCTCTCTCTCTCTCTC
>VDFB02293902.1:0-24121 GCA_007258455.2 Sequoia sempervirens | reverse complement strand
TGACACAAATGAAACAATCAAAGCATCAGGTTAGTCCTTTCAATCCATTCTTGACTGGATGAAGGCTCAAACATAAAAATGCACTTAAAAGTTATTGAATTCCAATCACACAAAAATGCTCTCCAAGTCTCAATTCATGAAAATGAACTTCCAACCCAGGTATTAGGGTTTGGATGACCTTATATACCTTTCTCCCACGTTATAGGACCCTTGGGTCAGACTTAGAACAACATTAATGCTATTTTTCAACTTTTAGGCCAAATTGCCAAGGCAACATTGCCAAAATGCTCAAATTGCCAAGATTTGTCTAGGAACTCATAAAGTTCAAGACTCTAAGCAAAACCTACCCTAACACACTCTTAAAAACAACCTAGGGACTTTATATCATAGTCCTTATTCCCTTGGTGGTTGGCTAGAACCACCTACAAGCCAAAAATCACTAAGATCTTCCAAAAGACCTTAAGGTGCTCCTGCACCAGTTTGGAGGATGAAACTTGTTTGGATTTGTGAGGGAAATTTCATAGAAAGGTTGCATCTATACACCAAGCATAGTGGATTTTAGCATCCCAATATTTTTCTAAAAAAAAATTTGATCATTGTAATCTTGGTTATGAGCAAACAATTGAAGCAAAAAAAATGTAATCATCAAGTGA
Source organism: Sequoia sempervirens (assembly GCA_007258455.2). Lineage (NCBI taxonomy): Eukaryota > Viridiplantae > Streptophyta > Pinopsida > Cupressales > Cupressaceae > Sequoia > Sequoia sempervirens. The sequence continues at coordinate 23,468 of VDFB02293902.1, read as the reverse complement.
GTTATTTGAATTAAATACTCTATTCCAACCAACTTATATGTGTAGATCTATTTATCATATGTGAATGTTTTAGATCTAAATATCTTGTTTAAATGTTTTGGCTGATTTTCATTGAAATATTCCAAATCTAAGAAATTTGTATGAATAATTTAGTTAAGGATCATTGCATTTATCATTGAGCCTATGGTCAAATGTTCTCATCCTATGACATAAGTCTTGAATTGCTTTAATCAGTTCTGACAAGTCATGACCTCTTGATTGGGAAGGCTGTAACTCCCCCATTCATTCAGACAACTAGATGTATGTTTGTTGACAATATCAAATAAAACCTCCAGCTAGGGTCTGCTAGTGTAGGGAGAAGCAATGCATAAAATTTTCTTTTTGATTTGGGCTAAATGTGATTAGGACAGGCCTTGACAGGGTTGTATCAAAGCCCAAGAGAGAGATATGTTGAGGAAGAAAATAGAGAAATTATAGTGAAAATGTGCATTAGCATGTCTCATTTTATTTATAGAAGAAAGTACAGTGCACAACAATCAAGCAAAAGCTAAAATCCATCTATAAAATAAATTACTCACTATCAAAACTAACCTTCAAATTAAAGAAGAATTTAAGAAGCTATATTTTCATATAACTTCTTCAAATGTATTTAAATTATTGTACAAGGAACATAAAATATTAGAGATGCACTTTCCAAGCAATGTTGTTTTCCTATCAGTTTATGTAAAACATATTTATTGTGGGGATTCTACTTAAGATTCAATTAATCAAGGAAATCAGAAATGTTTTGGAGTTTTGTTCTACCAATGAAATTATTTTCTATACTAGCCATTATGGAGAAGCGGTTTATACAAATAATTGAATCTTCTAGTCAACAAATGGTCACAACATCTTGGGATGGAATGATTAAAATATGGAACATTGATGAAGGCAGAGGTAGTTGGGAAACAACTTTTGGCTCATCTAAGAAGACACAAAGTGCCAGTAATTATATGAAGAATGGTCATATGATATATTATTAGTATTCATATGGGAGTCTAGCCATATTAATTTTTTTTAAAAGGTGAATTTATGTTATATAAAAAAATTGATGGTTACAAATGGACCACCAAATTTACTAAGGCATGGGAAAGTTGACAAAGAAGAAACTCAGATGGTGTAGGGTTAATCATATGAGTATCTAGTTGTTACTTATGCAATGTGAAATAATGCTTTGAGTTTGAAAGATGTGCAATGCAATGTAATCAGCAATATGAATATAAACTACATAATATTTAACCATTCTTTTTATGTTATTGTACATTGATATTTAACCATTGCTCACTTGATTAAATTTTCAAAGAGTTTAATCATGCACATGAGGAGGAAATTAAATTTCGATTGTCAACTTCTATATATCAAATTATCCAATAATCAAGTCTATGTCCATATACAAAAATGGAATCGAAGCCAACTCAAACAAGGTTTTACAAAATGTGGCATATGCCATCTCGATATCTATTCAAAATTTACATGCCAAAATGTCTATCTCATCCCTAAACTACTGGTGGATCATCAAAATGGAGCCCCTTTGGAAGCACTCGTTGGCTTTGAAGGTAGCTACACAAGAAAAAGTCAAACCACAATTGAGATTAGTTATACTATATAATTTAAAATTAAATAATTAACATAAAATCAATACACATTGAATTATAATTGAACTCTAAAATTGAAATCTTGATTACCTGAAATATACGTCTCTTCGAAGGGTCATGAGTCCTAGAATATACCCCTCTCAAAGAACTAACCAAACCAACTTTTGTAACGTCAATCTATATATGTGAACAAAAACATGAAATTGATCCAAGTTAGCATAGAATTGTCAATAATAAGAACATATTTACCAAGCACAAATAAAATAAACACATACCTCTTTGGGTTGATCTTTTTCTTATCTCCTTTAGGTGTTCCAACACCTCCTCCTTCAGGTGTTTCAACTCCTCCTCCTTCAGGTGATCGAATACCTACTCCTTCAGGTGTTGTGGCACTTATCAACAATGATGTATAGCTCACAACCGCCTATACATAAAAATGACAAGTACATATGAAACTACGAATCTATGTTAATGTATGCATAATCAATAAAAGATCTTATAAATTTTAATTCAATCAAATTTGAGTTCAATTACCTTTCCCTTATCCAACACTGTGCCTCCATAGTCTAGAGAGCGTTGCACTAGGTGTTTGCTACAAGTAGAGAGTAAGATAAACATATAAGTTAATATATAATTTCATTATTAACAATTCAAATGACAAGCAAATATACAGTAAAAAAATGTAAATGAGTGAGTGAGAAAATACATCACGTGTGCAGTAGCCGAGGAGGCCAAATGAAATGGCCCTAAGGGTTCTATTGGTCACCTGTGTGAGCTCCTCCTCAAACATTAACTGTTAAATAGATCATGTAAATAAATATTGGTACTTGATACTAGCTCTTATTAATATTCATTTTTAAAATGGAAGTTATGAATTTAATGTTACTGTGTAACTACTCAATGTCCACCTCTCTGGCAGGGGGAGAGGACTCTATAGAGGTGTGCTCACTCCACATGTGATCTGCTACAATCTCCACATCTTGTATGTCATGTCGAGGAAGTTGTTATGCAGTTTTTGCACACACGCCCCACTTGGAGTGGGGACCCCCTTTCTTTTTTGTGTCTTTGACCTTTGATTTTATTGGATTTATCATTTTGGGGTCTTGACATGTTGGTTTTGCTGGCTTTGCCCTTGCCTTGGGGTTGATATTGATTGAAATTGAGTTTTTGGCCAAGTCCGGGTTTTCATCTAGATCCAGGATTTTCCGCCTCTGGCGGATTTTTCCGGCCCTGGTTCCTTGTCTGTCTCTTGCCAGATTCTCCGATGCCGGGTTTTTGCCTAACTTCGGGATTTTCCGGTCCAGTCGAATTTTCCCGGATTCTGTCAAAGTCCCGATATTTCTGATTTCCCCGGTTTCTGCATTTCCGCGGAATCCGTGTCTCCGCGCATTCTGGGATTCTCCGAAATTCCACTTGGGGCTCGGGTTTCCGGACTTGTCAGAAATGTCTTTTAGCGCATTAATGGCTAAGGTACCTTGGTTCAGGCGGGTATAAGGGCGAATTTAGGGCATTTTCTGATTCATTCCAACTTCGATTGCTTCCTTGTTTTCTGCTCTGGCGATTCAGAACTTGCGTTTGAGCTTTGAGGATTGATCTTGGTTTGCTTGCGCGTGAATTGCTTGAGTGTTGCTGCCAGTATCTCGTGGCTTGGGCGTGTTGTCACGTGGATTAATTTTCTGAGCTCGATTTCTGCCCGTCTTGGTCCATGGTAGGTATTCGTTGCCCTTCCGTTTGCTTGCATGGTGATTTGAGGTTTTCTTGTACTGGGCATTGTTGAATTTTGGGTCGGCCCGTGTTTTGGTTTTGGGTTTTGTATTTATCTAGTCGGGTTGATCCGTTTTTTTTATTAAAGCCCATCTCTCATGCTACATAAGTTCTGTTTGTTCATTTAATTGCACATTTACATTTTCAACGGAATTCTGGGTCGTGTTGTATGTTTGTTTTGGGTGCGGAGTGTGTTACCATGCGAATTTAGGGTTTCCTTGGTGATTCGGTTAACGCGATGATTTGATCTTGTGTTTGAATGACTTTCGCCTCGTTTTATGTTGGCTTCCCCGTCCTGTGAGGATTAGAGGGCTTTTAGGTAAATCCCGAACTGATATTTTAACCCTAAAAGCTTGCTCTGGTTTTAATGGCGGATATGTGGTTGTTCGATTTAGGGCATCGTCATTTTAGTATGGGATCCTTCCTTTGAGTGTTTCTGAGTGTTGGAACCCTTTGCATATTCGAGTCTGGTGATTGTCGTCGGTTTTGGGTTCATTCGAGCTTTGATATTGAAGATCTTGTGGTCGCTCCTGTCTTGGTGCACGTTTTGCCATTTTTCGGGTTTCCGAGGCTGTCGCGGAATTTCCGGTCTCCCGGATTTTCCCGGTTTCCTTTTATTCCGCGGACAGGGTTAATTTCCGGTGCATTTGATGCTGTCCGCGAAAGTCCGTCCCATTCGGATTTTTTCGGATTTCCTGTCTGATTGCATTCTTTTGTATATTTCGATGAGAGGATTGATGGAGTGATTGTTAATGCCTATTTCTTGATTGCCAAAGAGTAAAATTGATGATTTTCCTTTGATTTCCGAACATATTAACGATTTACATGGCTAATAGTGCTTTGGTGACAGGAGTCCGTCTGGGTCGGATTTCTCCGGAATTCCGCCCCGAATGTATTTTCCCGGATTATTTGGTTTCTCCGGATCTCGGAAGATTGGCAATTGGCATTTGGTTTTAATGGATTTGTATGATGTATGCTAATCTTCTGAATGGATATGAGCTTAATAATTAAATTCTAATAATGATTCTTGGATCTGCAGGCTGAATCAAGCAAAGCTGCTGCTGGGAAGTCCAAAGGTGGTGCGGGGGCACCTGCAGTTTCTGAGACAGAAAAATTGAGATTGGACATGAGGAGTCAGGTCCCAGAGAGTAAGATATCCTCCGTGTGGGCAGATGTGTCCGATACCAACGTTGGTGCCTGGCGTTACGAAGAATTCAAACAGAGAACAGCTGAGAAGGACCAATCGGCATTGAGGCAAGGGATGATGAACTCGGGGTTGGTACACGTGGCAGGATTCCCTCCAGCAGTCCAGTGTTACGAGCTGATTTTGGAGTGTGCTAGGCAGTACGCCTTTGACACACAGATGGTAGTTAGCACTGAGGGACGGGTGTTGGCAAACTTCAGTCCAGCCTCCATTGCCCGAGCTTTCAGCATGCCGGATCTCTCTTCGGTCTGCGCCCTAAACATTGACACTGCTCGAACATATTATGAGAATGAGCCAGTTAAGGCTCAACAGCTCATCAACTCATGGCTGGAGAAGCCCAAATCTCACCACTCCAAATTGCCCAAACAGTTGCACAGGGTGAAGTTCAGGCCAGATATTTATGATGCCATCACATTGTTGAGCAGGGTGGCCGGACTCAAAACTGTCGGGGTATTGGAAAATTGGATGGTCCATGTGATCACCAAGATAGGCCAAGGAACGAATTACCACTGGGCAGGACTTATCAGTGCAGAAATAGATAGGCAACTGAGGAATGTTTTGGAAGGAAAGAAGTTTACCATGTCCTCCTTTGTTATATATATACTGGTCGTCTCCTATCCCTACAAGGGACTGACTCCGGCAGGAACTATTGGACAGGACATTATCTATGAGGTCTATCCGGAATTGCACCTCGGACACGGAGATTATAGGAGGGCCAATGATGCCTTCACTATGCACATCACCCGGACCCTTCAGAATGCGGAGCACATTAGATTGTCCGATGGGGCTAGGGGGTTGATTAAGAATTACGGGGCCTGGTTCATCCAGTTCCCCACTTTCACTTATCTCCGGATTGATGGATGCCCCGTTGCTCCCTACAGACTGCCCCGGTATCCCACTGATCACATAGTGCTACTGGAGGTCATAAGACAAATTTGTGAGTTCGATACGGTGGTGAAAAGGGAGAAACATAAAACTGGTTTTGGAGGTGACTTCCCTCTTGGGATTGGCGTGGATGAGATGTGCCCTTCCATTCAATCGGCTCACACTGCAGGTGAGGAATTGGCCGCCTATGGATTCTCTTTCCATTCAAAGAGAATGAATTTTGACATCACCGAAGGGGCACAGAAAAGGGCTACCCGGGAATACAGGCACAAAGAGGACTTGGAGGACTACTGGGTCAACATCAAGGATGACCTTGATGCACGAAGGAAAAGGTATTCCCGGCTGCCAGTGGAGGTAATTAGGCAATACAATGTGAAGCTGATTCCGGATCAGCTGGAGGATGATGGAAAACTAGTCCAGGACCACGTATATGAGCCCATTAAGGACAGGTCAGTAGCAGATATTGATTGGAATGAGCCTAAGGCGACAGAGTTGGAGGACTTGATGGCTCCAGTGCTAAAATATACCTTTGCTTGGATCAAACATGAGGTCTGGGTGTTGGAAAATGCCAATGTACCCCTCACTTTCGACCTGATGGGGAATCTCAACCCCATGTCCACTTCTGAGGAATCCAGGGAGGAGGACCCCAAAGGGAAAACAGCCAAGGCCTCTCCTTTCAAAATCAAGGTCAGAAGCCCTAAGGGGACTCAACCTGCAGCAAAAAGGAAACCTATCGGCAAACGCAGGTGGAAGACCCTGACTATGAGCAAGTCCTCGGACGAGGAGGAGGCGGAGAAGGCTGAAGAGGAAGATGTTCCTCCACCGCCCAAGAAAGCCAGAACTACAAGGGTGGCAAAAAAGAAAGGCCAGACGACTTCAGAGGATGAACCCCCAATTGTGGATGTGGAAAGCTCCGGAGGGGAGAAGACCAAAGTATACACCAGAAGATCCAGAACTCGCTTCCCAAGGATCTTTGCCACGGTAAAAGGATTCTTCTCAATATTGCGATACTGAGCAGACAAACCTGCCTCTCCTCCCGCAGTGTGAACCCGGAGAATCGGATGAAGCGAGGAAATCAGCGGAGCGAGCCGTTTAAGAAAGGGCATTATTGGTGGTGCGGGCTTCGAGGTAGAGACAGAAAAAGCCGCTACTCCCAGTGCGGTCTGCGAGGACTCGGGAGGAGGGGTGAGAACCCATGGTTCATGAGAACGAGAGAAAACATCAGAACTATCGTCGGTGCTCGAGTTAAGGATTTGAGGAAGCGGACCAGGTGAACAACCTCAGAGAAAGATGGCTCGAGGCAACGAAGAAAGAAAAGTGAGGGTGAAGCGATAGCGAGAAAACCACAATGAAGGGACGGGGCCGACCTGAGAGAAGGAATCCGGACAGACCCCGCGGCCCCGGACTGGTTAGAAAAAGAAATAGCGAGGAAGAAACAGGTGATAGTGGAGGACACTCCTCTCGACTGGGATGCAATGTTATCTCAGATTGGAAAGGGGAAAAAGAAGAAGGCTGCTAGGATAATTTCCCGGGTAGAAAGGGATGAGGTGCATAACCGTGTAGTCCACATCGCCACCCCTGTTGCAGATAAAACAAGAGATGAGGTAGTAGGCCAAGATTACAGTGTCCAAACCATTAACCTTGGGCCAGCTTCCCTAGAACAAGACATTGAGGAATTCGAGGGGTCAAGTGCTGTGATTCTGGATAGATTGAAGAAGGAGACTCAGACAAAGAGAGAATTGAAAAGGGAAAATGAAAGGTTGAGGAAAAGCTTAGAAGAGGTCATGAAACCTCTACAGTCCCTCCATCCGTCCTCCTCTTCTACTCCCAGATTTCTGCCGAAGGAAACAATTTCTGGCATAGAGAAGATGAAGGTTTCCACACAAGCTGCCATAGACTGGTTGATGAGTGTTCGGACACAAGGGGATGAAGCTATTAAGGAGATCCTGTCTGTTGGCAAGGATGCAGTCCGAGGAAAAGAGCTGATGGAAAGCATCCTTTCTCAGGATAAGAATGATGTTGATTCCCTGCTGCTGAAGACAAAGATTATTCTAGGGTATGGCAAGGAACAATTGGGCAAGGATGGAATTCTCCCTTCCACCAGATTGGATGAACCGTGGGAATGGTTCGAGGCATTGCAAATCAGGCAGGGAGCCCTGAAAAAGATACAGAAACGAAGAAAGTCCATTGATGCTGACCTCACTGCAATCTATGATGGTTGCATTGCATTTTTTGAAGTAATGACAGGGAGGAATAAGATGGCTCCTAAGTATCTAGGTTTTGATCAATTGAAGGAATGGTGGCATGAGGTTTATGCCCCGGATTCTGATGAGGTTGTCACTGGCCATATGCTTGACGATGCAGCCACATATCTGGCAGTGATAGATAGATACCTGACCAGTAGAAAGGATTGGAAGAAAACCATTGAGCGGTCCAATGAAGGGATTGATTCGATTAAATGCCGGCTCAAAGTTTTTCCATTGCCACCCATTGCTGAGCTGGAGGGAGTTTTCTTGAAGGTCCAAGGGTCACCAGCGCGGAGAAAAGACAAAGGAAGCAGCGGTTAATGTTTATCTCGAGATTTGTGCTTCCCTATTATCATAGGGCATGCATTGGACCGGACTTCCTTGGGGACTGTGCCTTGGCCGACTTGGATGATGGCATTAAATGTGTGCCTTAGTTTGTTTCCTTGGCCGACCTGTTTTGGCGGTTTTTATTATTTTGTAAAATGTTTGGCTGGGCCGACATGTTTTGGGGAAAAAATTCGATAAATAGGCATTCTTGCCTTATTGTAAGGGGGGCAATTCAGAAGATTTTGATAGTAGAGATTAGCAAGAGCAATAGTTAGAGTTTTAGAATTTCTTGAAGTAGATGTCATATTCAGAACAGTTGAATTGTTGCAGCATTTGATGATTAATACAATTGAAGGCATTGTGGTTTTCCTGGTGAAATCCTTTGTGTTATCTCATCTTGCATGGTTCTTTTGTTCTATCTTTTACATTGCTTGAAGATCTAGGGTTTATTATTCAGAAATAAATTAGTTTAGTTGGATAAATGATGTATGTGATTTCATATTTGGAATGTCGGTAGCTATCTTTGGTCTATACTCCCAGTAACTATCTGATTGTAGTAGGCTGGTGAAGTCAACCTGGACCATATATTCAAATGTGCTTAAGTTCGGTTGTAGATGCAAGTCTATGATTTGAAAATCTATATTCCTCAGAAGATTGCACTGTTTCTGTAAGATCGCTTCGTGGGTCGAACAGGAATTGGTTATTTGAGATAGGTCCATTCCAGATATACGTCATTTACATTGCTTGTCCTTTCGGTAATTTAGATTTTATTACCTTCCCTGCATCCCTATCTTTTGCACTTTCTTTATTATTCGGTTAGATTTAGGATTCAAGATCATCATATTGTCAGATCTGATAAATTGAAAGGGTTCAGCTTGCTTGTAGTAAGGTCCGATTGTGATTACCAGCAATTTCACATTTCATCTGAGTTGTTTTATGCATTGTTATGACCTAACACCTGAGAGACTTTGGGGTGATTTTCAGTAATTCATTATTGGAGATTACCTTTCAAGAGAGATAGGATTTTGTATTCTGTCTGAGTTGTTGCTGTGCAGAAAACACCATCAACAGATTGGCGCTAGAAGGAGGGCCTGAATGAGCACACTGGATCATTTCTTGAATGCCATCTCTCCAGAGAGATTCAGGAGAAATACCAGATCCACCACCAGAGAGGAAGATTTAGAGGAACTTCAATTTCCCAATAGGTCAAGAAGGACTAGAGGGAGAGGAGAATCATCATCGCCTGCTCCATCACCAACATCATCCACATCCTCATATAGGGGAGTATCATCATTACCTATCCCTTCACCAACATCGTCCATATCTTCTCACCCTGAGGTTGAAGCAATACCCGTTCCTGAAGAGGTTCCCCTTCAACAGTCCCAACCTGTCATTAACCGACCACAACCTCCACCCCCGCTCTTACCAATGGCTTTCCTTGCCAATAATCCGTCACCTTTGTCCTTCGGTGCTTATAATGTAATGCCTAAAAATCCTGAGCATTTCTGCTCGAAATTCCATGTGAATGACCCGAACAGAACTGCAGAAGAACACATAAGGATTTTCCAAACTTGCCTTAAAGACAGAGGAATTGTCCATGAAGATGTTGCTTGTAGGTTATTCCCTTACTCCCTGGGTGAAGAAGCTTTTTATTGGTACAACCATCTCCCTGCTGGCTCAATTCAGAATTGGAGTGACCTTGAAAAGACCTTTCTGCAAAAGTTCCGAATACCCATCAGTGCTAATGAGCTATACCTGCAATTTATCAAAGTCAAGAGAGAAGTTAACGAACCCATAGCCAGTTTCAATAATAGATTCCACCGTGCGTTCACCAGATTGCAAGACCCATATGTCCTAGATGATGGTACCGCCCTGGGAGTATATTATGAAGCGCTGGATAGTCTAACGGCAACCTTTCTGAAATGGAGACCTAACCCTCCAGCCACCTTGACAGATGCTTATACGGAGGCTGTCAAGCTTAGCACAGACTTGAGACAGCACTTGACGGGGCCATTGCCTTCTCTGGGACCAGTTGCACATCCCAACCAGATTCAGGCAGTAAATCAAGCTCTCACCAATCATACCCCAATTATGAACCCAGTTCCCCAATTACCCATAATACCACACCCTGGTCATCCCATGAACCAAATCTCTCCTATGACAAGCTTCCCTCAACAACAAGTGAACCAACCCATGTATCAGTCACAGCAGAATAGCTTCCCTGCTTACCTGCAGAATTCTGAGGTGCTGCACCAGTCTTTGGGATCCGCCACAATGCCTATTCCCCCTCAGAGTAACCCGAACCAGATCCCTTACCAAGATCCTAATAAGGAAAGGATTGATGAAATGGCTGAACAAATAAAGAAGCTAAATCTAGAGGTGACTTATTTGAGAAACCAGAATAGCCAATTACAAGCTGCTCAGAAGGGAATGCAATCTAATCAGAACAGAGAATTCTCACAGGGGCAGAATTTTGACAGGGGACAACGCAACGACAGAGGATTCTACAATGACAGGGGGTATAATCAGGAAAGAGGTTTCAACAACGATAGGAGGCAAAACTTTGATAGAGGCCAAGGGAGTGGGTCAGGATTTGACAAAAGGCCAACACAGGGACAGAATAGAACTTGGAATACGGGGCCTAATAATGGAGGAGTTCCTACTCCATTGGATCAGCCAGCCAATCAGATTGTTAATCAATCTGCGAACCAGCCAGTCAGCCAGGATAAACCTCCCACTGGTGTGTATCTCGCAGAAGCAGCCCTGTCAGGATGGTGCAGACTCCATAAGACAAGCCAGCATTCAGAGTTGGAATGTCCAGAATTCCAAACTGCAGCCTCCATTTTTCAGTATGAGGTGGAAAATAACGCTAATGGACAGGAGATTGTCCCCTCTAGCTCCTATGATTCTCCTGTGCTGGTATTGAATCATGCTCCTTTTCCAGCCAGCAAGGAAAATATGCCAGAAGAACCCGATTCCCGTGATGAAACAGATCAGATTTGTAATGGGGATGAGGTGGCCCGGTTGTTCGACGAAGGAAATATAAATGACAATGGTCCCTTGGATCAGGACGAAGCTTATGTTGAAGAAGTTCAGATGTTTCAGAGACAGGGATTGAGGGATATGCCTCACAGACGCCCACAGCCTGGAGGGCCCTTCACCACTTCCATTCCTCCCAATAACTTTAGTACCCCTCCAGATCCTAATGCGAGCAATAATCCGTCTTATCCACAGGTTTCCAAGCAGTACCTTTCGAAAGATAGACAGGCTCAAGCAGAACCGCAGAAGGAAAGGACTGTTCAAGTAAGTAAGGATAAGGTAGAGGAACCATCTAAAGAGGCTCCTACTGATATGAGTGAAGAACAGATGGCTTCGTACGTCGCAGAGGAATTCAAAAAATTAAAGGTAAACCTTTCTGCTTTTGAATTGTTGAGGTTTCCTGCAATTAGAAAGGCCATCTTGGGTACTTACGATGCGAATTCAAAGACATCGGACAAATCTTCTGGCGAGCATGTCAGCCAGACCTCCAGTTTTCAGCCTGTGAACACACAAAGTCAGACACAGAATAGGGCTAATCTACCCCCTGGAGATAGAGGAAAAGAAAAGGATAAAACTCAAGTGGCTCAGGTAGATACCCAGCCTACCTTGTTTCAAGGGAAGATGGAGACTCCACCATTTCTGATATCAGTCCGAATCTTTGGTAAGAACCTTCACAATTGTTTGTTAGATTCTGGTGCGTCTACCAACGTGATGCCCCTTGGAGTTTGTAGGGCTCTAGGAATTACACCTGCTGATTCCCAGAAGAAGGTTACTCAGTTGGACAGAACCGAAGTGAGTGTAGTAGGGGAACTCAACATGATCCAGATGCAGATAGCCTCTGATCCAAGAATCCAGCAGGTTATTAACATTCAAGTGGCTGATATTCCTGATGCATACGGTCTAATTCTAGGACGAGAGTTCACCAAAGCCCTGAATGGGTATGTGTCTACTGATCACTCTCACATGTGGCTTCCCTGGAAGGGAGTGCCTAATCAGATAAGGATTGAGAGGGAACCTAGAATGAAGTACATGATAACAGAGTACCAAAAGACTTCGACCGAGGTTCTCATATCAGAAGCTGGAATGGGAAACTACTTGCTGTCCGCCCCATATGAGGAATTAGATGTAGAAGAGGTGCTGATGTTGCATACGATGCCAGTGGACGCCGAAACAGGGTCGAGTCTTGTTGAGGTCCTAACAGAATCAGTTGAGGAAGAAGAAGAACCTGAGGATAGACAGATTAGCTTACTGGATAATTTCCAAGATTTCATTAAGCGATGCGTGGAGAATCAAACCCACTTGGGAAGGAAGACAAGTTTCAAGGAGTTACTCTTGCCGAATTGGTGCAGAGTCCACAATGCTTCTCACTCAGAATTGGAGTGTTGCTTGTGTCAGACAGCAGTGAAAGAAGTGCACAAAAGCATGAATCCATCTCAGGTGGCCAGCACAGATGAGCAGAATCTGCAAGCAAAGTGTGAAAGTCAGAAACCTGTTGTGGCTGAGGAGGCCTCTATCACTGATAAGACGAAAGACAAAATGAAGAAGACCACCACTGCGGAGTACTGGACTCTCAAGTTTGATGGATCTAAGTCCAAGCAAGGGGCTGGAGCTGGATTTGAATTGATAAGTCCCAAAGGTAAGAGTTTCTTCGCAGCTCATAGACTCCAATTTCATTGTACAAATAATGTGGCTGAATATGAAGCTTTAATTCATGGACTCCTTATGGCACTCAAGAAAAAGGTCAGGGTCTTGCAAGTATTTGGTGACTCAGAATTAGTGGTCAAACAAGTAAGAAAGCAATATGCGTGTCACGACAGGAGAATGACTAACTATAGACATAGGGTGTGGGACCTCATCGAGGGATTCGACGCTTTTAATATCCAATTGATCCCAAGGAAGAAGAATCAAACTGTTGATTCCCTAGCTCAAGCGGCCAGTACTTTGCAGCCCCTGTCCCTATCAGGATTGAAGAAGTTTACTGTTGAATTAACTCCTGTCCCGTCAGTCCCTGACAATGTGACTAACTTTCAGGTGTTTGAGGATGATAAACATATCCTTGACTTTATCACGAACACGGATGTTTTTTCTTCACAGATCATCGATGAAACAGAACCTCAAGAAGCAGAATTGGATCTGGAAGGTGTGCTAAATTTGAAGTCCAATACTATTCCGAGGGGAATGGTGCAGCTGGAGAGGATTTTCGATATGGACAAAATCAGAGACCAGGAACGGGAATCTAAGAAAGAGTCTATCAGTGGACAGTGTGACACTCACAACGTGGGCACTGAAGAAGATGTGAAGAATGTTTTCATTGGTAAGGTCTGTACACCTGAAGAAAAATAGGGAATAATCAGAGCCCTATACGATTTTCCAGACATAGTGGCCTGGGGTTATGAAGACTTGAAGACTTATGATACATCCATCATTACTCACACTATACCTCTCAAGCCAGGCGCTAAGCCTTTTAGACAGAGGCAGAGACCTATTAATGCGTTGTTGGAGCCACTCATACAGAAGGAAGTTCAGAAACTGCTGTCCGCTAGGATCATATTTCCTGTCAGGCATTCTACTTGGGTGGCGAATCTGGTTCCAGTAAGAAAGAAGAACGGAGAAATTAGGCTCTGTGTTGACTTCAGAAATCTGAACAGGTCATCTGAAAAGGATAATTATCCAGTTCCCTCGTTGGATGAAGTGTTACAAGTGGTTAATGGATCGCAGATGATGTCCTTTCTGGACGGCTATTCAGGATATAATCAGGTGATGGTCCAGTATGAGGACAGACACAAGACTGCCTTTACAACTAAGTGGGGAACTTTCGCCTACAGGAGGATGCCATTTGGGCTTATCAATGCAGGAGCCACGTTTCAACGAGCTATGGATATCGCTTTCAAGGACATCATAGGAAAGTGCATTATCATTTACATGGATGATCTGACTGTTTTCTCCAAAAACAGAGGGGATCATATCTCAGATCTGCGTAAAGTGTTCCAGAAGTGCAGGGAATTCGGCATCTCTTTGAATCCCAAGAAGTGTATCTTCGGAGTTACAGAAGGCAAACTGCTGGGCCATGTGATATCAGAGAAAGGCATTGCTATAGATCCAGAGAGAGTGGAAGCCATCCTAAAAATTCAACCGCTTGCCAGTAAGAAAGAGATGAAATCTTTCTTTGGTAAGATTAATTTTGTTAGGAAATTCATTACTGGATTTGCTGAGATTGTCAAGCCACTAAATGCCATGTTAAAACAAGATGCCAAGATAGAGTGGACTGCAGAAGCGAAGGAGTCCTTTGCAGAGATTAAGAGAGCCATTGCTGATGCTCCAGTGTTGGTGAGTCCAGATTATAGTAAACCGTTCTATATTTATTCCTTTGCTTCAGACCACTCATGTGCTGGAATGCTGACACAAAAGTCTGATGAGGGGAATGAGCATCCCATCGCTTTCATGAGCACGCCATTGAAGGATGCTGAGTTGAAATACCCATGTGTGGAGAAGCAGGCATATGCCCTTGTTCGAGCAGTAAAGAAATTTAGGCACTATATCCTCAGAAACAAGGTGTTTGCAATTGTTCCTGATTCTGCAGTTAAGTTATTGCTGATGCAGAATGAGTTAGGGGAGCGCAGAGCTAAATGGGTAACCATGCTACAGGAGTATGACATTGAGATCCAGCCCATGAGGCTGGTAAGAGGACAGGGACTCACCCAGACCATGGCAGAGATAGGCCCTGAATTGTCTGTCTGTAACTATGATGTTGGAGCGGTTTCCCCTGATGGCTGGTATGATGATATAGTTTATTATTTGCTGAATCAGCGGGCTCCTGGTCATCTTAATGCAATACAGAGGCGAGCCTTGAGACTGAAAAGCGATGGTTTCATGCTGAAAGGAGCTGTCCTATACAAGAAGAACCACGAAGGTATTTATTTGAGGTGCCTCGGGAGGCAGGAGTCTGAGAGAGTAATAAATGAGTTTCATGAGAAATATGGCACTGGTCATGGTTCTGCCATTGCCACTGCGAATCAAATCTTGAGGGCAGGGTACTACTGGCCTACTTTGTTCAAGGATGTTCATCAGCATGTACGGACCTGTCACATTTGCCAGACTGCAGCAACAAGAGAAAGGTGTGCAGCACTTCCGCTCCAGTCTGTTATTGAGGTAAAACCTTTTGCTCAATGGGGTATGGATTTCATCGGCCCTAT
This sequence comes from Sequoia sempervirens, assembly GCA_007258455.2. Lineage (NCBI taxonomy): Eukaryota > Viridiplantae > Streptophyta > Pinopsida > Cupressales > Cupressaceae > Sequoia > Sequoia sempervirens. The sequence goes on along the minus strand of VDFB02293902.1, from coordinate 8,176 downwards.
CAATCCACCATCTTCTGCTGGACACAGGTATATTCTCACCATTACTGATTACTTTACAAGGTGGACTGAAGCATTTGCTTGTAGGCAGTGTACATCAGAGGTAGTAATCGATTTCTTAGAATCTGCCATTCTCAATCGGTTTGGATGTCCTTTCGCTGTTGTGTGTGATAATGGTCCTGCCTTTGCATCTTTGAAATTCTCAAACTGGGCTTTTGATCATGGCATTGTTGTTAAGTTTGCATCTAATTATTATCCCCAGGGGAATGGTCTAGCTGAATCCTCTAATAAGAACCTGTTGACTGTTATCCGAAAACTATTAGAGAGGAACCCAAAGGACTGGCATACCCAGCTTAGATTTGCTCTTTGGGCAGATCGTACTCGGGTTAAGTCCTCCATTGGTACCTCTCCTTATCATTTAGTGTACGGTCTGGAACCAGTTTTCCCTATCCAGCTTAAAATCCCAACTCTGCAGTTTATCAACCAGTTTTATGATGAGGGTGATAGAAGGGAAGCGAGATTAGCTGAATTGTTGCATCTTGAGGAAAAACGGGATAATGCCCTTGAAAGATTCGCCAAACACCAGGGGGTAGTCAAGCGATGGTTTGACAGGAGAGCTAAGGTCAAAGCCTTTAGGATTTCTGACCTTGTCCTGTATTGGGATAAGCCGCATGATCAGAAAGGTAGCCATGGTAAGTTTGATAGATTATGGCTTGGTCCTTACCAGATTGCTGAAATTCTGGGAGATAATGCCTTCCGTTTGAGGACTCTCACGGGAGAGGACATGCCACTGCCTGTTAATGGGCAGTATCTTAAACATTATTTCCAGTCTTGAGCTGTTCTCAGCTCTTTGCCCTGTAAATAGTTAGTCAGGTTGCTTTCTTTGCTTGTTTTTCTTGTTTTGGTTAGGGTAGGTTTCCCTTTCGCTTTGCTGGTTGTGTTTGGTTGGCGTAGGTTTGCTTTGGTTTGTGTGTTGTGTTTTGCGTTGCTCTTGCTTTTGGTCTTATCTCCTTGTGGGATTGTGGGTGCATCTGTATGATAATGGTGACAAAGCAGGTCCAATGTTTCTGATATTTCCCTTACAAACTTTAATCTTTTTTCCAGAATGTTATGGTATGAATTCCGTTGCCTATGTCACTCGTCCTTGTGGTAAGGCGAAGATTTTCTGGTCACTCTGCACAGGAATGTATTGGGGTCTTATACCTTTAATCTTTAAATATACCTGAAGTCGTAAAAGGTCCTTATAAGGTCTGGACAGGTGAAAAATCTTTTTCTGCTCTAGTGCCACTGTGGTTCTCAGCCCTGAGTGTGAACTTCACTGTTCACAGGTTGAATAAGTTGAGTAAAAAGAAATATTCGTATAAAAAAAAAAAAGAAAAGAGAAGAAGCAAAAGAAAAGAAATGGATATTGAAAATCTTGAGGTTCGAATTCAACTCATCAGGGGGATCTGAATATCTCTGCCGGGGCTATAGACGCCTGGCTGGCAGTAGAGCTATGTTCAGGAGGATCACAGCAATAACCTCGTCGGGGCTATGAACGCCTGACTGGCAGCGAGGCTCTATCCAGGTTACTTTTAGGGTCAGAATCTTTACGTAGCCTGTTCATACCAAGTCTGGTTCTTTGCAACTGAAGGTAGGTAATATATGCACCTGCACACACTTGGACCCTGGTATAGGAATGTCTGAATGTCTGGGAGTTTCTTTGCTTTAACTTAGGGTGACGGCTGGGTACTTGAGTTGAAATCAGAGTTCTGGGTTCTTGATTCCAGTTTGTCATCGAAATGCTCAGGAGCATTTCCCCAGCAGAGTCGCCATTTGTTGTGCAGTTTTTGCACACACGCCCCACTTGGAGTGGGGGACCCCCTTTCTTTTTTGTGTCTTTGACCTTTGATTTTATTGGATTTATCATTTTGGGGTCTTGACATGTTGGTTTTGCTGGCTTTGCCCTTGCCTTGGGGTTGATATTGATTGAAATTGAGTTTTTGGCCAAGTCCGGGTTTTCATCTAGATCCGGGATTTTCCGCCTCTGGCGGATTTTTCCGGCCCTGGTTCCTTGTCCGTCTCTTGCCAGATTCTCCGATGCCGGGTTTTTGCCTAACTTCGGGATTTTCCGGTCCAGTCGGATTTTCCCGGATTCCGTCAAAGTCCCGATATTTCTGATTTCCCCGGTTTCTGCATTTCCGCGGAATCCGTGTCTCCGCGCATTCTGGGATTCTCCGAAATTCCACTTGGGGCTCGGGTTTCCGGACTTGTCAGAAACGTCTTTTCGCGCATTAATGGCTAAGGTACCTTGGTTCAGGCGGGTATAAGGGCGAATTTAGGGCATTTTCTGATTCATTCCAACTTCGATTGCTTCCTTGTTTTCTGCTCTGGCGATTCAGAACTTGCGTTTGAGCTTTGAGGATTGATCTTGGTTTGCTTGCGCGTGAATTGCTTGAGTGTTGCTGCCAGTATCTCGTGGCTTGGACGTGTTGTCACGTGGATTAATTTTCTGAGCTCGATTTCTGCCCGTCTTGGTCCATGGTATGTATTCGTTGCCCTTCCGTTTGCTTGCATGGTGATTTGAGGTTTTCTTGTACTGGGCATTGTTGAATTTTGGGTCGGCCCGTGTTTTGGTTTTGGGTTTCGTATTTATCTAGTCGGGTTGATCCGTTTTTTTTATTGAAGCCCATCTCTCGTGCCTCATAAGTTCTGTTTGTTCATTTAATTGCATATTTACATTTTCGACGGAATTCTGGGTCGTGTTGTATGTTTGTTTTGGGTGCGGAGTGTGTTACCATGCGAATTTAGGGTTTCCTTGGTGTTTCGGTTAACGCGATGATTTGATCTTGTGTTTGAATGACTTTCGCCTCGTTTTATGTTGGCTTCCCCGTCCTGTGAGGATTAGAGGGCTTTTAGGTAAATCCCGAACTGATATTTTAACCCTAAAAGCTTGCTCTGGTTTTAATGGCGGATATGTGGTTGTTCGATTTAGGGCATCGTCATTTTAGTATGGGATCCTTCCTTTGAGTGCTTCTGAGTGTTGGAACCCTTTGCATATTCGAGTCTGGTGATTGTCGTCGGTTTTGGGTTCATTCGAGCTTTGATATTGAAGATCTTGTGGTCGCTCCTGTTTTGGTGCACGTTTTGCCATTTTTCGGGTTTCCGAGGCTGTCGCGGAATTTCCGGTCTCCCGGATTTTCCCGGTTTCCTTTTATTCCGCGGACAGGGTTAATTTCCGGTGCATTTGATGCTGTCCGCGAAAGTCCGTCCCATTCGGATTTTTCCGGATTTCCTGTCTGATTGCATTCTTTTGTATATTTCGATGAGAGGATTGATGGAGTGATTGTTAATGCCTATTTCTTGATTGCCAAAGAGTAAAATTGATGATTTTCCTTTGATTTCCGAACATATTAATGATTTACATGGCTAATAGTGCTTTGGTGGCAGGAGTCCGTCTGGGTCGGATTTCTCCGGAATTCCGCCCTGAATGTATTTTCCCGGATTATACGATTTTCCCGGATTATTTGGTTTCTCCGGATCTCGGAAGATTGGCAATTGGCATTTGGTTTTAATGGATTTGTATGATGTATGCTAATCTTTTGGATGGATATGAGCTTAATAATTAAATTCTAATAATGATTCTTGGATCTGCAGGCTGAATCAAGCAAAGCTGCTGCTGGGAAGTCCAAAGGTGGTGCGGGGGCATCTGCAGTTTCCGAGACAGAAAAATTGAGATTAGACATGAGGAGTCAGGTCCCAGAGAGTAAGATATCCTCCGTGTGGGCAGATGTGTCCGATACCAACGTTGGTGCCTGGCGTTACGAAGAATTCAAACAGAGAACAGCTGAGAAGGACCAATCGGCATTGAGGCAAGGGATGATGAACTCAGGGTTGGTACACGTGGCAGGGTTCCCTCCAGCAGTCCAGTGTTACGAGCTGATTTTGGAGTGTGCTAGGCAGTACGCCTTTGACACACAGATGGTAGTTAGCACTGAGGGACGGGTGTTGGCAAACTTCAGTCCAGCCTCCATTGCCCGAGCTTTCAGCATGCCGGATCTCTCTTCGGTCTGCGCCCTAAACATTGACACTGCTCGCACATATTATGAGAACGAGCCAGTTAAGGCTCAACAGCTTATCAACTCATGGCTTGAGAAGCCCAAATCTCACCACTCCAAATTGCCCAAACAGTTGCACAGGGTGAAGTTCAGGCCAGATATTTATGATGCCATCACATTGTTGAGCAGGGTGGCCGGACTCAAAACTGCCGGGGTATTGGAAAATTGGATGGTCCATGTGATCACCAAGATAGGCCAAGGAACGAATTACCACTGGGCAGGACTTATCAGTGCAGAAATAGATAGGCAACTGAGGAATGTTTTGGAAGGAAAGAAGTTTACCATGTCCTCCTTTGTTATATATATACTGGCCGTCTCCTATCCCTACAAGGGACTGACTCCGGCAGGAACTATTGGACAGGACATTATCTATGAGGTCTATCCGGAATTGCACCTCGGACACGGAGATTATAGGAGGGCCAATGATGCCTTCACTATGCACATCACCCGGACCCTTCAGAATGCGGAGCACATTAGATTGTCCGATGGGGCTAGGGGGTTGATTAAGAATTACGGGGCCTGGTTCATCCAGTTCCCCACTTTCACTTATCTCCGGATTGATGGATGCCCCGTTGCTCCCTACAGACTGCCCCGGTATCCCACTGATCACATAGTGCTACTGGAGGTCGTAAGACAAATTTGTGAGTTCGATACGGTGGTGAAAAGGGAGAAACATAAAACTGGTTTTGGAGGCGACTTCCCTCTTGGGATTGGCGTGGATGAGATGTGCCCTTCCATTCAATCGGCTCACACTGCAGGTGAGGAATTGGCCGCCTATGGATTCTCTTTCCATTCAAAGAGAATGAATTTTGACATCACCGGAGGGGCACAGAAAAGGGCTACCCGGGAATACAGGCACAAAGAGGACTTGGAGGACTACTGGGTCAACATCAAGGATGACCTTGATGCACGAAGGAAAAGGTATTCCCGGCTGCCAGTGGAGGTAATTAGGCAATACAATGTGAAGCTGATTCCGGATCAGCTGGAAGATGATGGAAAACTAGTCCAGGACCACGTATATGAGCCCATTAAGGACAGGTCAGTAGCAGATATTGATTGGAATGAGCCTGAGGCGACAGAGTTGGAGGACTTGATGGCTCCAGTGCTAAAATATACCTTTGCTTGGATCAAACATGAGGTCTGGGTGTTGGAAAATGCCAATGTACCCCTCACTTTCGACCTGATGGGGAATCTCAACCCCATGTCCACTTCTGAGGAATCCGGGGAAGAGGACCCCAAAGGGAAAACAGCCAAGGCCTCTCCTTTCAAAATCAAGGTCAGAAGCCCTAAGGGGACTCAACCTGCAGCAAAAAGGAAACCTATCGGCAAACGCAGGTGGAAGACCCTGACTATCAGCAAGTCCTCGGACGAGGAGGAGGCGGAGAAGGCTGAAGAGGAAGATGTTCCTCCACCGCCCAAGAAAGCCAGAACTACAAGGGTGGCGAAAAAGAAAGGCCAGACGACTTCAGAGGATGAACCCCCAATTGTGGATGTGGAAAGCTCCGGAGGGGAGAAGACCAAAGTATACACCAGAAGATCCAGAACTCCTTCCCCAAAGGATGCTGCACAGCCAAAGGATTCTTCTCCAATATTGCCAGCCACTGAACAGGACAAGCCTGTCTCTCCTCCACAGAGTGTAACAGAACCGGAGAATCCGGATGAGCAGGAAATCAGCGGAGAGGCAGAGCCGTTTAAAGAAGGGGCATTATTCAGTGAGGCTGCCGAGCTCGAGGTAGAGACAGAAGAAAGGCACACTTCTCCCTTGGTGCAGTACGAGGACTCTCCGGAGAGTGAGAAGGGCCGCGGATCGCCAGAACCAGAGAAAAGCATCCCCGCTGGAACTCCATCGCCGGTGCTTCCTGAGTTGGGATTTGAGGAGACGGACCAAGGTGAACAACCTCCAGAGAAAGATGATGACAAGGCAACAGAAGAAGAAGAAGTCGAGGTGGCGGTAGCAGAAGAGGAGAAAGCCACAGAGGACCCGGGGAAAACTGACACAGAAGGAATCCGGACAGACCCCGCGGCCCCGGACTGGTTAGAAAAAGAAATAGCGAGGAAGAAACAGGTGATAGTGGAGGACACTCCTCTCGACTGGGATGCAATGTTATCTCAGATTGGAAAGGGGAAAAAGAAGAAGGCTGCTAGGATAATTTCCCGGGTAGAAAGGGATGAGGTGCATAACCGTGTAGTCCACATCGCCACCCCTGTTGCAGATAAAACAAGAGATGAGGTAGTAGGCCAAGATTACAGTGTCCAAACCATTAACCTTGGGCCAGCTTCCCTAGAACAAGACATTGAGGAATTCGAGGGGTCAAGTGCTGTGATTCTGGATAGATTGAAGAAGGAGACTCAGACAAAGAGAGAATTGAAAAGGGAAAATGAAAGGTTGAGGAAAAGCTTAGAAGAGGTCATGAAACCTCTACAGTCCCTCCATCCGTCCTCCTCTTCTACTCCCGGATTTCTGCCGAAGGAAACAATTTCTGGCATAGAGAAGATGAAGGTTTCCACACAAGCTGCCATAGACTGGTTGATGAGTGTTCGGACACAAGGGGATGAAGCTATTAAGGAGATCCTGTCTGTTGGCAAGGATGCAGTCCGAGGAAAAGAGCTGATGGAAAGCATCCTTTCTCAGGATAAGAATGATGTTGATTCCCTGCTGCTGAAGACAAAGATTATTCTAGGGTATGGCAAGGAACAATTGGGCAAGGATGGAATTCTCCCTTCCACCAGATTGGATGAACCGTGGGAATGGTTCGAGGCATTGCAAATCAGGCAGGGAGCCCTGAAAAAGATACAGAAACGAAGAAAGTCCATTGATGCTGACCTCACTGCAATCTATGATGGTTGCATTGCATTTTTTGAAGTAATGACAGGGAGGAATAAGATGGCTCCTAAGTATCTAGGTTTTGATCAATTGAAGGAATGGTGGCATGAGGTTTATGCCCCGGATTCTGATGAGGTTGTCACTGGCCATATGCTTGACGATGCAGCCACATATCTGGCAGTGATAGATAGATACCTGACCAGTAGAAAGGATTGGAAGAAAACCATTGAGCGGTCCAATGAAGGGATTGATTCGATTAAATGCCGGCTCAAAGTTTTGCCATTGCCACCCATTGCTGAGCTGGAGGGAGTTTTCTTGAAGGTCCAAGGGTCACCAGCGCGGAGAAAGGACAAAGGAAGCAGCGGTTAATGTTTATCTCGAGATTTGTGCTTCCCTATTATCATAGGGCATGCATTGGACCGGATTTCCTTGGGGATTGTGCCTTGGCCGACTTGGATGATGGCATTAAATGTGTGCCTTAGTTTGTTTCCTTGGCCGACCTGTTTTGGCGGTTTTTATTTTTTTGTAAAATGTTTGGCTGGGCCGACATGTTCTGGAAAAAATTTGATAAATAGGCATTTTTGCCTTATTGTAAGGGGGTTCAGAAGATTTTGATAGTAGAGATTAGCAAGAGCAATAGTTAGAGTTTTAGAATTTCTTAAAGCAGATATCATATTCAGAACAGTTGAATTGTTGCAGCATTTGATGATTAATACAATTGGAGACATTGTGGTTTTCCTGGTGAAATCCTTTGTGTTATCTCATCTTGCATGGTTCTTTTGTTCTATCTTTTACATTGCTTGAAGATCTTGGGTTAATATTCAGGAATAAATTAGTTTAGTTGGATAAATGGTGTATGTGATTTCATATTTGGAATGTCGGTAGCTATCTTTGGTCTATACTCCCAGTAACTATCTGATTGTAGTAGGCTGGTGAAGTCAACCTGGACCATATATTCAAATGTGCTTAAGTTCGGTTGTAGATGCAAGTCTATGATTTGAAAATCTATATTCCTCAGAAGATTGCACTGTTTCTGTAAGATCGCTTCGTGGGTCGAACAGGAATTGGTTATTTGAGATAGGTCCATTCCAGATATACGTCATTTACATTGCTTGTCCTTTCGGTAATTTAGATTTTATTACCTTCCCTGCATCCCTATCTTTCTTTTGCAATTTCTTTATTATTCTGTTAGATTTAGGATTCAAGATCATCATATTGTCAGATCTGATAAATTGAAAGGGTTCAGCTTGCTTGTAGT
>VDFB02293901.1:0-24388 GCA_007258455.2 Sequoia sempervirens | reverse complement strand
AAAAGCATGAATCCATCTCAGGTGGCCAGCACAGATGAGCAGAATCTGCAAGCAAAGTGTGAAAGTCAGAAACCTGTTGTGGCTGAGGAGGCCTCTATCACTGATAAGACGAAAGACAAAATGAAGAAGACCACCACTGCGGAGTACTGGACTCTCAAGTTTGATGGATCTAAGTCCAAGCAAGGGGCTGGAGCTGGATTTGAATTGATAAGTCCCAAAGGTAAGAGTTTCTTCGCAGCTCATAGACTCCAATTTCATTGTACAAATAATGTGGCTGAATATGAAGCTTTAATTCATGGACTCCTTATGGCACTCAAGAAAAAGGTCAGGGTCTTGCAAGTATTTGGTGACTCAGAATTAGTGGTCAAACAAGTAAGAAAGCAATATGCGTGTCACGACAGGAGAATGACTAACTATAGACATAGGGTGTGGGACCTCATCGAGGGATTCGACGCTTTTAATATCCAATTGATCCCAAGGAAGAAGAATCAAACTGCTGATTCCCTAGCTCAAGCAGCCAGTACTTTGCAGCCCCTGTCCCTATCAGGATTGAAGAAGTTTACTGTTGAATTAACTCCTGTCCCGTCAGTCCCTGACAATGTGACTAACTTTCAGGTGTTTGAGGATGATAAACATATCCTTGACTTTATCACGAACACGGATGTTTTTTCTTCACAGATCATCGATGAAACAGAACCTCAAGAAGCAGAATTGGATCTGGAAGGTGTGCTAAATTTGAAGTCCAATACTATTCCGAGGGGAATGGTGCAGCTGGAGAGGATTTTCGATATGGACAAAATCAGAGACCAGGAACAGGAATCTAAGAAAGAGTCTATCAGTGGACAGTGTGACACTCACAACGTGGGCACTGAAGAAGATGTGAAGAATGTTTTCATTGGTAAGGTCTGTACACCTGAAGAAAAATAGGGAATAATCAGAGCCCTATACGATTTTCCAGACATAGTGGCCTGGGGTTATGAAGACTTGAAGACTTATGATACATCCATCATTACTCACACTATACCTCTCAAGCCAGGCGCTAAGCCTTTTAGACAGAGGCAGAGACCTATTAATGCGTTGTTGGAGCCACTCATACAGAAGGAAGTTCAGAAACTGCTGTCCGCTAGGATCATATTTCCTGTCAGGCATTCTACTTGGGTGGCGAATCTGGTTCCAGTAAGAAAGAAGAACGGAGAAATTAGGCTCTGTGTTGACTTCAGAAATCTGAACAGGTCATCCGAAAAGGATAATTATCCAGTTCCCTCGTTGGATGAAGTGTTACAAGTGGTTAATGGATCGCAGATGATGTCCTTTCTGGACGGCTATTCAGGATATAATCAGGTGATGGTCCAGTATGAGGACAGACACAAGACTGCCTTTACAACTAAGTGGGGAACTTTCGCCTACAGGAGGATGCCATTTGGGCTTATCAATGCAGGAGCCACGTTTCAACGAGCTATGGATATCGCTTTCAAGGACATCATAGGAAAGTGCATTATCATTTACATGGATGATCTGACTGTTTTCTCCAAAAACAGAGGGGATCATATCTCAGATCTGCGTAAAGTGTTCCAGAAGTGCAGGGAATTCGGCATCTCTTTGAATCCCAAGAAGTGTATCTTCGGAGTTACAGAAGGCAAACTGCTGGGCCATGTGATATCAGAGAAAGGCATTGCTATAGATCCAGAGAGAGTGGAAGCCATCCTAAAAATTCAACCGCTTGCCAGTAAGAAAGAGATGAAATCTTTCTTTGGTAAGATTAATTTTGTTAGGAAATTCATTACTGGATTTGCTGAGATTGTCAAGCCACTAAATGCCATGTTAAAACAAGATGCCAAGATAGAGTGGACTGCAGAAGCGAAGGAGTCCTTTGCAGAGATTAAGAGAGCCATTGCTGATGCTCCAGTGTTGGTGAGTCCAGATTATAGTAAACCATTCTATATTTATTCCTTTGCTTCAGACCACTCATATGCTGGAATGCTGACACAAAAGTCTGATGAGGGGAATGAGCATCCCATCGCTTTCATGAGCACGCCATTGAAGGATGCTGAGTTGAAATACCCATGTGTGGAGAAGCAGGCATATGCCCTTGTTCGAGCAGTAAAGAAATTTAGGCACTATATCCTCAGAAACAAGGTGTTTGCAATTGTTCCTGATTCTGCAGTTAAGTTATTGCTGATGCAGAATGAGTTAGGGGAGCGCAGAGCTAAATGGGTAACCATGCTACAGGAGTATGACATTGAGATCCAGCCCATGAGGCTGGTAAGAGGACAGGGACTCACCCAGACCATGGCAGAGATAGGCCCTGAATTGTCTGTCTGTAACTATGATGTTGGAGCGGTTTCCCCTTATGGCTGGTATGATGATATAGTTTATTATTTGCTGAATCAGCGGGCTCCTGGTCATCTTAATGCAATACAGAGGTGAGCCTTGAGACTGAAAAGCGATGGTTTCATGCTGAAAGGAGCTGTCCTATACAAGAAGAACCACGAAGGTATTTATTTGAGGTGCCTCGGGAGGCAGGAGTCTGAGAGAGTAATAAATGAGTTTCATGAGAAATATGGCACTGGTCATGGTTCTGCCATTGCCACTGCGAATCAAATCTTGAGGGCAGGGTACTACTAGCCTACTTTGTTCAAGGATGTTCATCAGCATGTACGGACCTGTCACATTTGCCAGACTGCAGCAACAAGAGAAAGGTGTGCAGCACTTCCGCTCCAGTCTGTTATTGAGGTAAAACCTTTTGCTCAATGGGGTATGGATTTCATCGGCCCTATCAATCCACCATCTTCTGCTGGACACAGGTATATTCTCACCATTACTGATTACTTTACAAGGTGGACTGAAGCATTTGCTTGTAGGCAGTGTACATCAGAGGTAGTAATCGATTTCTTAGAATCTGCCATTCTCAATCGGTTTGGATGTCCTTTCGCTGTTGTGTGTGATAATGGTCCTGCCTTTGCATCTTTGAAATTCTCAAACTGGGCTTTTGATCATGGCATTGTTGTTAAGTTTGCATCTAATTATTATCCCCAGGGGAATGGTCTAGCTGAATCCTCTAATAAGAACCTGTTGACTGTTATCCGAAAACTATTAGAGAGGAACCCAAAGGACTGGCATACCCAGCTTAGATTTGCTCTTTGGGCAGATCGTACTCGGGTTAAGTCCTCCATTGGTACCTCTCCTTATCATTTAGTGTACGGTCTGGAACCAGTTTTCCCTATCCAGCTTAAAATCCCAACTCTGCAGTTTATCAACCAGTTTTATGATGAGGGTGATAGAAGGGAAGCGAGATTAGCTGAATTGTTGCATCTTGAGGAAAAATGGGATAATGCCCTTGAAAGATTCGCCAAACACCAGGGGGTAGTCAAGCAATGGTTTGACAGGAGAGCTAAGGTCAAAGCCTTTAGGATTTCTGACCTTGTCCTGTATTGGGATAAGCCGCATGATCAGAAAGGTAGCCATGGTAAGTTTGATAGATTATGGCTTGGTCCTTACCAGATTGCTGAAATTATGGGAGATAATGCCTTCCGTTTGTGGACTCTCACGGGAGAGGACATGCCACTGCCTATTAATGGGCAGTATCTTAAACATTATTTCCAGTCTTGAGCTGTTCTCAGCTCTTTGCCCTGTAAATAGTTAGTCAGGTTGCTTTCTTTGCTTGTTTTTCTTGTTTTGGTTAGGGTAGGTTTCCCTTTCGCTTTGCTGGTTGTGTTTGGTTGGCGTAGGTTTGCTTTGGTTTGTGTGTTGTGTTTCGCATTGCTCTTGCTTTTGGTCTTATCTCCTTGTGGGATTGTGGGTGCATCTGTATGATAATGGTGACAAAGCAGGTCCAATGTTTCTGATATTTCCCTTACAAACTTTAATCTTTTTTCCAGAATGTTATGGTATGAATTCTGTTGCCTATGTCACTCGTCCTTGTGGTAAGGCGAAGATTTTCTGGTCACTCTGCACAGGAATGTATTGGGGTCTTATACCTTTAATCTTTAAATATACCTGAAGTCGTAAAAGGTCCTTATAAGGTCTGGACATGTGAAAAATCTTTTTCTACTCTAGTGCCACTGTGGTTCTCAGCCCTGAGTGTGAACTTCACTGTTCACAGGTTGAATAAGTTGAGTAAAAAGAAATATTCGTATAAAAACAAAAAAAAAAGAAAAGAGAAGAAGCAAAAGAAAAGAAATGGATATTGAAAATCTTGAGGTTCGAATTCAACTCATCAAGGGGATCTGAATATCTCTGCCGGGGCTATAGACGCCTGGCTGGCAGTAGAGCTATGTTCAGGAGGATCACAGCAATAACCTCGTCAGGGCTATGAACGCCTGACTGGCAGCGAGGCTCTATCCAGGTTACTTTTAGGGTCAGAATCTTTACGTAGCCTGTTCATACCAAGTCTGGTTCTTTGCAACTGAAGGTAGGTAATATATGCACCTGCACACACTTGGACCCTGGTATAGGAATGTCTGAATGTATGGGAGTTTCTTTGCTTTAACTTAGGGTGACGGCTGGGTACTTGAGTTGAAATCAGAGTTCTGGGTTCTTGATTCCAGTTTGTCATCGAAATGCTCAGGAGCATTTCCCCAGCAGAGTCACCATTTGTTGTGCAGTTTTTGCACACACGCCCCACTTGGAGTGGGGGACCCCCTTTCTTTTTTGTGTCTTTAACCTTTGGTTTTATTGGATTTATCATTTTGGGGTCTTGACATGTTGGTTTTGCTGGCTTTTCCCTTGCCTTGGGGTTGATATTGATTGAAATTGAGTTTTTGGCCAAGTCCGGGTTTTCATCTAGATCCGGGATTTTTTGCCTCTGGCGGATTTTTCCGGCCCTGGTTCCTTGTCCGTCTCTTGCCAGATTCTCCGATGCCGCGTTTTTGCCTAACTTCGGGATTTTCCGGTTCAGTCGGATTTTCCCGGATTCCGTCAAAGTCCCGATATTTCTGATTTCCCCGGTTTCTGCATTTCCGCGGAATCCGTGTCTCCGCGCATTCTGGGATTCTCCGAAATTCCACTTGGGGCTCGGGTTTCCGGACTTGTCAGAAACGTCTTTTCGCGCATTAATGGCTAAGGTACCTTGGTTCAGGTGGGTATAAGGGCGAATTTAGGGCATTTTCTGATTCATTCCAACTTCGATTCCTTCCTTGTTTTCTGCTTTGGCGATTCAGAACTTGCGTTTGAGCTTTGAGGATTGATCTTGGTTTGCTTGCGCGTGAATTGCTTGAGTGTTGGTGCCAGTATCTCGTGGCTTGGACGTGTTGTCACGTGGATTAATTTTCTGAGCTCGATTTCTGCCCGTCTTGGTCCATGGTATGTATTCGTTGCCCTTCTGTTTGCTTGCATGGTGATTTGAGGTTTTCTTGTACTGGGCATTGTTGAATTTTGGGTCAGCCCGTGTTTTGGTTTTGGGTTTCGTATTTATCTAGTCGGGTTGATCCGTTTTTTTTATTGAAGCCCATCTCTCGTGCCTCATAAGTTCTGTTTGTTCATTTAATTGCATATTTACATTTTCGACGGAATTCTGGGTCGTGTTGTATGTTTGTTTTGGGTGCGGAGTGTGTTACCATGCGAATTTAGGGTTTCCTTGGTGTTTCGGTTAACGCGATGATTTGATCTTGTGTTTGAATGACTTTCGCCTCGTTTTATGTTGGCTTCCCCGTCCTGTGAGGATTAGAGGGCTTTTAGGTAAATCCCGAACTGATATTTTAACCCTAAAAGCTTGCTCTGGTTTTAATGGCGGATATGTGGTTGTTCGATTTAGGGCATCGTCATTTTAGTATGGGATCCTTCCTTTGAGTGTTTCTAAGTGTTGGAACCCTTTGCATATTCGAGTCTGGTGATTGTCGTCGGTTTTGGGTTCATTCGAGCTTTGATATTGAAGATCTTGTGGTCGCTACTGTCTTGGTGCACGTTTTTCCATTTTTCGGGTTTCCGAGGCTGTCGCGGAATTTCCGGTCTCCCGGATTTTCCCGGTTTCCTCTTATTCCGCGGACAGGGTTAATTTCCGGTGCATTTGATGCTGTCCGCGAAAGTCCGTCCCATTCGGATTTTTCCAGATTTCCTGTCTGATTGCATTCTTTTGTATATTTCGATGAGAGGATTGATGGAGTGATTGTTAATGCCTATTTCTTGATTGCCAAAGAGTAAAATTGATGATTTTCCTTTGATTTCCGAACATATTAATGATTTACATGGCTAATAGTGCTTTGGTGGCAGGAGTCCGTCTGGGTCGGATTTCTCCGGAATTCCGCCCTGAATGTATTTTCCCAGATTATACGATTTTCCCGGATTATTTGGTTTCTCCGGATCTCGGAAGATTGGCAATTGGCATTTGGTTTTAATGGATTTGTATGATGTATGCTAATCTTTTGGATGGATATGAGCTTAATAATTAAATTCTAATAATGATTCTTGGATCTGCAGGCTGAATCAAGCAAAGCTGCTGCTGGGAAGTCCAAAGGTGGTGCGGGGGCATCTGCAGTTTCCGAGACAGAAAAATTGAGATTAGACATGAGGAGTCAGGTCCCAGAGAGTAAGATATCCTCCGTGTGGGCAGATGTGTCCGATACCAACGTTGGTGCCTGGCGTTACGAAGAATTCAAACAGAGAACAGCTGAGAAGGACCAATCGGCATTGAGGCAAGGGATGATGAACTCAGGGTTGGTACACGTGGCAGGGTTCCCTCCAGCAGTCCAGTGTTACGAGCTGATTTTGGAGTGTGCTAGGCAGTACGCCTTTGACACACAGATGGTAGTTAGCACTGAGGGACGGGTGTTGGCAAACTTCAGTCTAGCCTCCATTGCCCGAGCTTTCAGCATGCCGGATCTCTCTTCGGTCTGCGCCCTAAGCATTGACACTGCTCGCACATATTATGAGAACGAGCCAGTTAAGGCTCAACAGCTTATCAACTCATGGCTTGAGAAGCCCAAATCTCACCACTCCAAATTGCCCAAACAGTTGCATAGGGTGAAGTTCAGGCCAGATATTTATGATGCCATCACATTGTTGAGCAGGGTGGCCGGACTCAAAACTGTCGGGGTATTGGAAAATTGGATGGTCCATGTGATCACCAAGATAGGCCAAGGAACGAATTACCACTGGGCAGGACTTATCAGTGCAGAAATAGATAGGCAACTGAGGAATGTTTTGGAAGGAAAGAAGTTTACCATGTCCTCCTTTGTTATATATATACTGGTCGTCTCCTATCCCTACAAGGGACTGACTCCGGCAGGAACTATTGGACAGGACATTATCTATGAGGTCTATCCGGAATTGCACCTCGGACACGGAGATTATAGGAGGGCCAATGATGCCTTCACTATGCACATCACCCGGACCCTTCAGAATGCGGAGCACATTAGATTGTCCGATGGGGCTAGGGGGTTGATTAAGAATTACGGGGCCTGGTTCATCCAGTTCCCCACTTTCACTTATCTCCGGATTGATGGATGCCCCGTTGCTCCCTACAGACTGCCCCGGTATCCCACTGATCACATAGTGCTACTGGAGGTCGTAAGACAAATTTGTGAGTTCGATACGGTGGTGAAAAGGGAGAAACATAAAACTGGTTTTGGAGGCGACTTCCCTCTTGGGATTGGCGTGGATGAGATGTGCCCTTCCATTCAATCGGCTCACACTGCAGGTGAGGAATTGGCCGCCTATGGATTCTCTTTCCATTCAAAGAGAATGAATTTTGACATCACCGGAGGGGCACAGAAAAGGGCTACCCGGGAATACAGGCACAAAGAGGACTTGGAGGACTACTGGGTCAACATCAAGGATGACCTTGATGCACGAAGGAAAAGGTATTCCCGGCTGCCAGTGGAGGTAATTAGGCAATACAATGTGAAGCTGATTCCGGATCAGCTGGAAGATGATGGAAAACTAGTCCAGGACCACGTATATGAGCCCATTAAGGACAGGTCAGTAGCAGATATTGATTGGAA
Source organism: Sequoia sempervirens (assembly GCA_007258455.2). Taxonomy (NCBI): domain Eukaryota; kingdom Viridiplantae; phylum Streptophyta; class Pinopsida; order Cupressales; family Cupressaceae; genus Sequoia; species Sequoia sempervirens. The sequence continues at coordinate 16,451 of VDFB02293901.1, read as the reverse complement.
TGAGCCTGAGGTGACAGAGTTGGAGGACTTGATGGCTCCAGTGCTAAAATATACCTTTGCTTGGATCAAACATGAGGTCTGGGTGTTGGAAAATGCCAATGTACCCCTCACTTTCGACCTGATGGGGAATCTCAACCCCATGTCCACTTCTGAGGAATCCGGGGAAGAGGACCCCAAAGGGAAAACAGCCAAGGCCTCTCCTTTCAAAATCAAGGTCAGAAGCCCTAAGGGGACTCAACCTACAGCAAAAAGGAAACCTATCGGCAAACGCAGGTGGAAGACCCTGACTATCAGCAAGTCCTCGGACGAGGAGGAGGCGGAGAAGGCTGAAGAGGAAGATGTTCCTCCACCGCCCAAGAAAGCCAGAACTACAAGGGTGGCGAAAAAGAAAGGCCAGACGACTTCAGAGGATGAACCCCCAATTGTGGATGTGGAAAGCTCCGGAGGGGAGAAGACCAAAGTATACACCAGAAGATCCAGAACTCCTTCCCCAAAGGATGCTGCACAGCCAAAGGATTCTTCTCCAATATTGCCAGCCACTGAACAGGACAAGCCTGTCTCTTCTCCACAGAGTGTAACAGAACCGGAGAATCCGGATGAGCAGGAAATCAGCGGAGAGGCAGAGCCGTTTAAAGAAGGGGCATTATTCAGTGAGGCTGCCGAGCTCGAGGTAGAGACAGAAGAAGGGCACACTTCTCCCTTGGTGCAGTACGAGGACTCTCCGGAGAGTGAGAAGGGCCGCGGATCGCCAGAACCAGAGAAAAGCATCCCCGCTGGAACTCCATCGCCGGTGCTTCCTGAGTTGGGATTTGAGGAGACGGACCAAGGTGAACAACCTCCAGAGAAAGATGATGACAAGGCAACAGAAGAAGAAGAAGTCGAGGTGGCGGTAGCAGAAGAGGAGAAAGCCACAGAGGACCCGGGGAAAACTGACACAGAAGGAATCCGGACAGACCCCGCGGCCCCGGACTGGTTAGAAAAAGAAATAGCGAGGAAGAAACAGGTGATAGTGGAGGACACTCCTCTCGACTGGGATGCAATGTTATCTCAGATTGGAAAGGGGAAAAAGAAGAAGGCTGCTAGGATAATTTCCCGGGTAGAAAGGGATGAGGTGCATAACCGTGTAGTCCACATCGCCACCCCTGTTGCAGATAAAACAAGAGATGAGGTAGTAGGCCAAGATTACAGTGTCCAAACCATTAACCTTGGGCCAGCTTCCCTAGAACAAGACATTGAGGAATTCGAGGGGTCAAGTGCTGTGATTCTGGATAGATTGAAGAAGGAGACTCAGACAAAGAGAGAATTGAAAAGGGAAAATGAAAGGTTGAGGAAAAGCTTAGAAGAGGTCATGAAACCTCTACAGTCCCTCCATCCGTCCTCCTCTTCTACTCCCGGATTTCTGCCGAAGGAAACAATTTCTGGCATAGAGAAGATGAAGGTTTCCACACAAGCTGCCATAGACTGGTTGATGAGTGTTCGGACACAAGGGGATGAAGCTATTAAGGAGATCCTGTCTGTTGGCAAGGATGCAGTCCGAGGAAAAGAGCTGATGGAAAGCATCCTTTCTCAGGATAAGAATGATGTTGATTCCCTGCTGCTGAAGACAAAGATTATTCTAGGGTATGGCAAGGAACAATTGGGCAAGGATGGAATTCTCCCTTCCACCAGATTGGATGAACCGTGGGAATGGTTCGAGGCATTGCAAATCAGGCAGGGAGCCCTGAAAAAGATACAGAAACGAAGAAAGTCCATTGATGCTGACCTCACTGCAATCTATGATGGTTGCATTGCATTTTTTGAAGTAATGACAGGGAGGAATAAGATGGCTCCTAAGTATCTAGGTTTTGATCAATTGAAGGAATGGTGGCATGAGGTTTATGCCCCGGATTCTGATGAGGTTGTCACTGGCCATATGCTTGACGATGCAGCCACATATCTGGCAGTGATAGATAGATACCTGACCAGTAGAAAGGATTGGAAGAAAACCATTGAGCGGTCCAATGAAGGGATTGATTCGATTAAATGCCGGCTCAAAGTTTTGCCATTGCCACCCATTGCTGAGCTGGAGGGAGTTTTCTTGAAGGTCCAAGGGTCACCAGCGCGGAGAAAGGACAAAGGAAGCAGCGGTTAATGTTTATCTCGAGATTTGTGCTTCCCTATTATCATAGGGCATGCATTGGACCGGATTTCCTTGGGGATTGTGCCTTGGCCGACTTGGATGATGGCATTAAATGTGTGCCTTAGTTTGTTTCCTTGGCCGACCTGTTTTGGCGGTTTTTATATTTTTTGTAAAATGTTTGGCTGGGCCGACATGTTCTGGAAAAAATTTGATAAATAGGCATTTTTGCCTTATTGTAAGGGGCAGTTCAGAAGATTTTGATAGTAGAGATTAGCAAGAGCAATAGTTAGAGTTTTAGAATTTCTTAAAGCAGATATCATATTCAGAACAGTTGAATTGTTGCAGCATTTGATGATTAATACAATTGGAGACATTGTGGTTTTCCTGGTGAAATCCTTTGTGTTATCTCATCTTGCATGGTTCTTTTGTTCTATCTTTTACATTGCTTGAAGATCTTGGGTTAATATTCAGGAATAAATTAGTTTAGTTGGATAAATGGTGTATGTGATTTCATATTTGGAATGTCGGTAGCTATCTTTGGTCTATACTCCCAGTAACTATCTGATTGTAGTAGGCTGGTGAAGTCAACCTGGACCATATATTCAAATGTGCTTAAGTTCGGTTGTAGATGCAAGTCTATGATTTGAAAATCTATATTCCTCAGAAGATTGCACTGTTTCTGTAAGATCGCTTCGTGGGTCGAACAGGAATTGGTTATTTGAGATAGGTCCATTCCAGATATACGTCATTTACATTGCTTGTCCTTTCGGTAATTTAGATTTTATTACCTTCCCTGCATCCCTATCTTTTGCAATTTCTTTATTATTCGGTTAGATTTAGGATTCAAGATCATCATATTGTCAGATCTGATAAATTGAAAGGGTTCAGCTTGCTTGTAGTAAGGTCCGATTGTGATTACCAGCAATTTCACATTTCATCTGAGTTGTTTTATGCATTGTTATGACCTAACACCCGAGAGACCTTGGGGTGATTTTCAGTAATTCATTATTGGAGATTACCTTTCAAGAGAGATAGGATTTTGTATTCTGTCTGAGTTTTTGTTGTGCAGAAAACACCATCAACACCGTACTCGATGTGGACTTGTATTTCATGACGCAACTACATATAGTATTTGGTATCATGTCCATTGACATGATGGTACTGACATTAAGTGATCCCATCATACTAATTAGGGTAAGCTTCCTTAACAGGCTTAGGGATCAAAAAATTCATGATCTTATCCTTCAACAACTTTTGTAAGATGGAAGTATAAGATTCTGACAACTTTGTGAATTCTTGGATGCATTTGAGGCCGTTGTCATCAATAGCAGCTACTATGTTCACAATAGCTTTACCCCTCCTAGAGATTGATACAACAGACTTTCCTTCAAAATGAGAGCCTGAGGTGGATCCCATAAACTGAGCAACCGTCTGTTGGTACTCATAAAGTTGCACATAGATTCACAAAAGAAGGGTATTTCATCAGGGTGAACTTCTCTTGCCAAGGCCTTTGTAATTTCCTTATGAATACCTTTTGTATGTCAGAATCGAGTAGCTGATACAAGATTTGTGAAAGAAGTACATGATAACATGCTATGAAATTAGTAATCTTTTCATTCTCTCCTTGCTTACATCAGATGAAATCTGAAAAGGTCATCTTCGGCCCAATGTTTGCTTGGAACTGTCTAAGGAATTTATTTACTAGTTGGTCGAATGAGAAAATAGAATTGTCAGGTAAGGAACAGTACCACTCGAGTGTCGTGTCCTTGAGGGATCGAGGGAATAGTTTAGCCATCAAGGCATCATGATGGAAGAAGTCAGTGTAGACAATGTTAAAGGAAGACATGTGGGTCTACAGATCTCCCTTACCACCAAACTTTTCAAATTTAGGGATCTTCATTCCTTGAGGGAAGGGAGTGTTCAAGATGGAAATTGACAATAGGTTGTGTCAAAAGAAAGGTTGGAAGATAGGCTGGGAAGAGGCCTAGGAAAGGCTCTCTAACTGGCTCTGCATCTTACCCATGTTCTGAAGTAGAGTGTATAGAATAGGATCATTAGAAGATAAAGGACTAGAGGAACCTCCTCTAGAACCACTGCCAAGTCCACCTCCAGAACCACCACCTGTGTGACTTATGCCAAAGCCACTACTAGAGCAACTATTGCCAATACAGCCTCCACTAGAACCACTGCCACTGTCTCTATCAGAACTACCTCTACTAGCACCACCTCCACTACTGAATCCACCACCACTACCAAATCCCCCACTACCCATTCTGCCAATACCTCCACCACCAAAGGTGATAGAAGGGGTGAAGTTAAAGCCCAACGGGACCTTATTAACCTTGATAGTTTCCAGTTGATTAGGGATAGAAGGGATACTAATGGAAGGGACCACATCAGCCATGTAGACAGAAGTGGGAGGCATTGATACCCCTAATTGTCCCTCATGCTCTTCGAAGGTGACTCCTTGTGCAAAGCTAGAGTTGCTTGAAGGAGCACATGCTTTAGCAATACTGAAGAGACTACTTAGAAGATCTATTCCTATTCAATCTTTATCCATCATATGCGTTAGTTCACTAACAACCTGAGCAACTCTAGCCATCTTCAAGTTTCTTTCCAATTGGTTTTCAAGGTTTCCCAACCATTTTGTAAGGATGGACACATATTTAGTAGAGATTTAAACGGCCTCATGCTCATCCACTAATAATGGAGTGGGAGACACAAGAGGAGTCGGGATGTGATAGGTTTCATCAGCAAATACCATCTCATTCCTTGAAACTTGCTCCTGTGCAACCAAACTAACAACAGGACTACAGAAAAGGCCCGTAGAGAGACCAAGTGAGACCTTCATCCTATCCATCAGGAGGTACCATACACTTCTCCTCCTGATATGAATAGAAGTTGTGGATTTTTTTGTGATGCTCATAAACCTTCACAACACTCAAGAACAAAATAGTCGTGAAGCATCTGAGGGAAGCCTCAACACTGAAAATGAACAGATGTTGGCTCATGTCAGGTTCACCAAAAGTGTAAGAGATGGGGACCAGTGAGTGCAAGGCCTAAGGTCATGGAGGGTAGAGATGAAAGATGCTAGCCTAAATTACCTTAGCTAAGTTCAATGGATGAGGATATGAGGATTAGAATGACGAGGATTATGAGGTCCTACAACCACTCTATAATCCCAAGTTATAAGGCATGGCTAGTCAAGTTAGTTTTAAGGTTCAACTCTGTGAATCATTAAGTTCTCTGCTTGAGGATGTCAATGTGGTCTCGTGGCATGCTGGTGTCTTGAAAGTTCCCTGTAGTCCATACGGTCAGACAACAACAGAGACAAGGTTGCACTCACCAAAAATGACTAACATCCTAGCTACTCAACTAAGAGGCTAGAATGACACAACTAAATAAATTAAATACTCTCTAATGTTGTAAAGAAAATATGCAAGGGTAACGAAAATAAGGAAAATCTCACCAAGGAACTTGTTCACCAACTGGTTCTATGAGAAGTACGTACACCTACACACAAAAAGAGGGAAAATGTTGTGTGGTTGTATATGGGCCTGCCTTAGTCAAACCCCCTTTTAGGTCTTCCCACCTCCACGAACAACCAAGGAAATGAGATAAAGAAGCAATAAAGTAAAGAGAATGCAAGCACTACAAAACAATACTATGCTACTCAACCAAGTGATAAAGGAGAGGAGAGGGAAGCTTACCACCTCCACCAAGAGTGCTCAAGGCTGCTTGGGGGAGAAATGAGAGGAACTCAAGACTCTGTTGCAATGGCATGGTCCCAAACGTGCTCTACCAAAGCAATGAAGTGAATCTTTTACTGCAATGGAATGCTTGGAATGCTACTAGAAGTGTTGGATTGAATGCTTGAAGTTGTGAAGAGTTCAAGTGAATGCTTAGAAGATGAAATGCTTGTTGAAGAGATGAATTTGAAGAAGCAATGGAAGAAAATAGCCATATTCAAGTCAGTCAGCCAAAGGAGGTGTTACAACTTCACTACTAGTGAGAAGAGTAACACCTCTATTGGCTCAGCCATAGGAATCTACCAAGGACGTAAGTGTGTCATGCAGACGTCTATGTTCCATGTAGGCATCCCCGACAAAAATGCCTCCATTGACACTCAAAATTGGTACCATGTGGACTGCCAACAGTGAGCTCAAGTGAAATTAAGCCTTTGACTTTGGTTTTCTAAGGCGGAAAAAGGGAAAAAATGAAATTACACATAGGGTGCAAATTCTCTCTTATAAAAAAACCACTTTAGTGATGCTTTGGGAAAGTACCTTGGTGAAAACCTGGCAATAGGCACCTTGCATAAATAAAGCACCTCCATCTATTTTTTGGCTCGTTATCCTATCATTCTTTGCATCACCATCCATCCATTACCTCATTCGTCCTACTTATCCATCATCCATTTGTGTCTCTATCATAGCTTGATGTTGTGAAGTATCACAATCCCCTTGGTACTACTTGGTATATTCCAAAGGTCAGTTTTTTCTACCTATATCAAGGTGGCCCATCATATAACACTGGGGTAAATTGGTTATGGATTAGATCAAGTTCTTGTATATCTTAAGCTTATCATAAAACACCAAAAACATTCATAAAATCTCATCAAAAAATCAAAAATATTTGTAAAACAGTTATTAGAAAATCCCAAAAAGTTCATAAAATTGTAAAGCCAAAATCTAAAACATCCAAAACACATCAAAACCCTAAAAAGGTCGAACATCAAAAAAATCCAAAAATAATACCATTGTCGAACTAAAGGTCTTTGAGCTTGAATGTAGGCAAGGCCATCATTGTGTGCCCTTGCGACACCATAGTTCAATCCTTTAGGAGTCCATCATAATAAACTGGCATTCCATCAATTGTTCATATCTCATCTTCAATAAGTCGAGTCAGTCAAACTATGTGGTCTCTACATATATAACTTAGGAAATGCTTATATTTGATCAACCCCAGAGGACCCTAGGATAGGTCTTTTAGGTTAGGCTCTTGGTCAAAATATCAAAAAGCCCTAAACATTTGTAAAATATCATAAAACCGCTAAACACCCAAATACCCATAAAATCCTTAAACATCCAAAATATGTTGAAAATATAAAAACATTCAAATATCAAAAAATCACAAAAACATTGGAAAACATTTAAAATATCTAAATAGCATCAAATAATCAAAAACCAAAACATTCACATAAACTTTTAAAACAACCAAAAATAGCCTCAAAACATTTTCAAAATACCAAAAACATTGAAATGTTCCAAAAAATCCCAAAATCACCCATCCCATCTTGCTTCCACTCGCCATAAACCTCCATCCATAATAAATTGATCGTCACCTTCAACCTTTGACAAAAGAAAGAGAAAAAAAGTATAGAAAATCGTAAAGTGAGAACCTAAGTGTCAAAATCTAAAGTCTAGATCATGGGTAAATGCATCAGTGAACTTTATATCATGGATTATCATAAAGATCATCATTATCCTACATCAAACAACCATTTGATCAACATGTCCTAAAATCTATCCTTCCTGTGATGGACATCAGTATCAGACGTCACCTTAGCTAAATTAAACTGGCAAGAGATATAGATAAAACTGACAGTTTCTCATTGATCTTTTCTTATGATTTATCTTAATGACCCATTCCAAGGACCTCTCAATGATGTCTATCAAAAAAATTTAGAGAGAAAGGAATGGGGCATTGATCATTATATTTCATTTTCTATGCTTGTGGATACTCTTGTAAAATAATTTTGGTGCACATACTTGCTTATTTGTGTGTAGGAAGGTTGTTTGGAGTATGTTGTTGACTATTACGTATGCTTTGGTCCAAAATATTATAAGCTTATATCTTACATTGCAATGAAGTTTCTATATGCCAAGATGTGAGCATGAACTATCCTATCTATTTGCAGAGTCAAATTCCATTACACTAGATACAACATCATCCTGGTTACTAATACCTTGATGCATCGTATCTCTTAGGAATTGCATGCAGAAAATATCAATTAAATGCAAATAAAGATAAACAAAGGAATGAAAAATACATAGAAATAATAACAAGAGACAATTTTATTGTGTTAACCCAAACTTGGGCTACATCCACCAATAGAGAGTCAAATATTATTATCTAGCATATAGAAAATATTACAACCAACAATCCTTACAACTTACTACCGCTAAAAATGCTACAATACAATATCAACAGAAACCCTAACCCTTAGTCATTTTATCAAGACTTATGTCGATTATGAAATAGGGGTTTTTTTTAATTTCAATAAATAGAAAAATAACTCTCGATGCCTTTATAAAATAATAAAATTCATTTAAGGTTTTAGGGGCGTTTCCCTTGAGCCCCCATGGGGGCATTGCCCCTCAAACTCTCCTTATATCGTGATAGGGATTACGCTAGGGGTGCTACCACTGGACCCTACAAGGGGCAGTTCCCTTTGACCTCGTCTTTGGGTCACTGCCCCCAAACCCCCATTAAATAATTTGGGGTGGAACCACACTAATAAAAGTAGGGAAAATTTAACCTCCAAGTCTAATTAGGCTCCATATAACAATAGTATCTATGTGTTATATCAAACAATAAGGAATGATGGAAAATACCAATCCCAAATATGCGCAGATCCTCATCATTATGCATTTCTCATCACTATCTCTAATAAACTCTTGGTGGATCATAACTTGTTGGATCTTTTGAAGAAATCATCCAAATCAATAGTCAAATCATTCTCACTTCTTTTATCTTCTCTCTGCACTAACCTAGTATCATGACAATCAACAAAAACATCATCAATGCATCCATCCTACATCAACAAATCATTAGCATGCATACATCTTGCATAATCATAGCATATCATAAAACATCCATCATGCATCATCATTATCATTTAAGTTGTGATGAATAATATAGGTTTTTTATTTTAAGCATCCTAAATCGTTGCATCACCTATCATAAAACATGCATAAGCATCAACATCTACATTACCCATACATACAAGCATACATCATCACATACTAAAATTTCATAAGAAATACACAAAAGAAATACATCCATATCATTTGCATAAATATAAGATTTTCTTAACATGTCATGAAAAGATACAAAAAAAGAATACAATATTGCATCCATCCATATCATCACATATCACATATCATAAATAAACATTGCATCCATACATTCATAAAGCATGAAATAAAGTGAACACATCACATCATATCGAATCTATATCATATCATATATATATCAAAAATGACTATGATGGTACAAAATCTAAATTAGTGTATGTATATCAATCATAAATACAATATATACAAGGCTATCAAAAGGGATCCCATGAAGGTATATATGTATAAAAGAATTGAGCAATAATCAAAAGGTGTATGTACAATCAAGCTAGCCCTGATGGTTGCTCCCTTCTCCAGCCTATCTCTCTAGCTAATCCTCTTCTCTAGGGTGTTCCCCACTCCTCTCAGAATAATCTAGTTATCTAAGTGCCTATGGGACATCCCTAAGATAGTGCATCTTGTAGTAGGCTGCCTCAGTAATATCCTCTTTGTATAATCTAGTAGACACTCTTTTCCCCTGAGTTGCAACTGTCATTGTCTCAAGCTACTGGCATCATCCGACCTCTTGAGACAACTACATCTTGGTAGTCTATCTAAGCTCTGCTCCTGGTCTCTCTTGATTGTCAAGGACACTATATATTATCTAGCCTGATCTCTCTTAGTAGTGATCATCAAAACTTGTCGTCAGACCTGATCCGTCTCACCTATAATAATCTGAATTTTTTGTTGTAGTTGTTGAATCTGTAAATCACAAGGATCTAGGCCCAGAGGTGATGATTGCACTGGCTACTACTTCCTTGGTTGCTGCTGAATGGGAGACTGCTATGAAGGTTGTTGATCCACTAGTGGCACCCCTAGAATCTACCCATCATGTCCATCCTGTCCTTGGGCTCTATTTTTGTCTCTGCCTCTACCTTGACCCCTCCCTCATGATCTCCCTCATGGAGGTGCACCTGTTGGATCTATTAACCAATGAGGGGGTGTAAACCATGTCTGAGCATCTACCTATCCCTGATCGTATGCCTATGGCTAAGAAACCAACTATTGAAATCCCTCAACCACCTCATAACATACAATCATAGGTCCCCATGTGGGTACCTCTCACGCTGACCTGGAAAAGATGGCTGCGTATGCATCATTTGGCCTATCCTACCTCTCTCCAAATTGTCTATCCATCCTATCTAATAGATATCTCTCAATGATGGTGTGTTCTCAAACCTACATGTATCAGGTTTATCGAGCAAAAAACAACTATTGCACGTCATCATAACATGTTGGCATCTGAAGCCAAGTTCTCCATCTAAAGACTCTCATATCATCAAGCTCACCCTATGCCAGTATGGAATCCCAAGTTTTCTAGTGTGTTATAATATAATGACGCCTCTATATTGCCAAACCACTAGATCATTTGGCTCTACATCAAACATTTGAATGATTAGATGAAGTACACCGATGTGCTCCCAAGCCAAAATGTGTAGCATAGTGACCCCCTCTATCGATTGCTCTACCATCACAATATATGAATCATGTGTATCATGATACAATGATGCTAGCATCACTAGCTGCCAAGCAAACAATGTCCCCCCATAGAGCATCTTGTGTCACGCCAGTCCCATCATGGGTTGAATCCTCAGCTTCATCGATTTGGAGCAACCAAACCATAGATGATCACTGTAATGATCAATCTAAACATGGGGACTTGACCTATGTACATCTCGAGGTCTATCTAGGAAGTGACTAGAAAAATGTCCTCCAACTCCATCACCTCATGGAAAGCATCATACCTGGCATCATATTCATATATCAAGTGCTCACCATGTATCCACAAATGCAATATCTGCCATACATCCTCTAGTTTCACTATTGCCTCATTTGTGGAAGGTGGAATGATGAAGTCTCATTGTGCCATTGCTCGCACAACACGGTCATCATAGTCAAGTGTTTTCAGACAATGGGCATATAAGCAATGTACCACATGCCAATCTCTCCCAAGTGCTCCTAGTGCAACTCAAATAAATCACCAAGTCTCTCCAAAATTGTGGGCTGGTACTCATGGGATATCAAAGGTGGGATCACCTCCTACACCCACAAAGCGCATGACATCAAAAAATAAAAAATAAACTAGATAAGTTTGGAATTTTCATCCCCTAAATGAAAATAGTGTCACTATTTATGACAACATCACTATAATTCAAATTTCAAATAGTGACACCCAATACATTTAAATTACAAATCACAAACCGCGTCGCTAGAAACATGTGTGTCACAATTTAAACTTTGGAAACCCTAACCCTAATTTTCAAATCATGAAAGTGTGTCTCTATAAACATATGTATCATGATTTAGAAATTGAAACCCTAATTATAAATCATGAGACTATGTCGCAATACACTTATGCATCACTAAAATGTAATTTAGCATCATCGATTCCTAAAATAGCATCACTCTAGAGCAACGCCGCCAAAGTTTAAATTTCAAAAAGCAATAAATTCACCTAGAATTCAAATCTCAAATCAAGTTTTGAATCACATACTGGTGGTCATGTGCTTGGAGGCCTCTAGTACTTGTGAAGCTGGTTAGAAATGTGTCATGGGAGAACACATCATGCCATCTTGTCAAAGGGTTAGAGCTCAATTTACAAAAATTCATTAAGGTGTGAATGCACAAATGAATTCAAAGTCACCCTTCCTCACCTATTTATGCTAGAAAATTAGGGTTTTTTCCCCTAATTTAACCATGAAGCTAGGGTTTTCCATCATTTTCACCAATTTTCCAAAAAAAAGCTTATGTTGCATCATTCTTCACATTTATAACATATTTTTTACATCTCGTAGCCTTTCTGGACCCCTGGGGCAGCATTTCACCTTTATCAAGAAATCAACCAAAAATTCAAAAAAATTGTTTGATTTCTTGAGGGGGTAGGAACCAACTTATTCCTTCTGCTAGGGCAACAATGGGGAATCTAAAAATTAGAATTTTTTTAGTTTTTGATTAAAAAAATAGTTTTCATCTAAAGAGAATTAGTCTTTGAACTAAAGTAGTAGGTACCTCACTTCAAAGAGGGGCAAAATGTAGACACTGAAAAATGTCAGGAAAATCATATCATACACTTGAATCAGATTTTCTAACATCATTTCCTCTTGGAACCCATTCTCTTTTCACTTAATTGATTAAATTAGCCTAGCTATTTAATTAATTACATCATTTGCATCTATTAACCTAATTCATTTAAATCAGGTTAATTCCCCCATTTTCATGCTAATAGTTTGTCTCATTAAGCTAAATAAATCAAAATATTTAATTTAATTCCCGAATTCTTCTTCTTTAATTAAATAACCCTAAGTTATTTAATGAAATATAATTTCACCTTTCCCCATTTATTAAATCATTTAATTTAATGAATATCATCATTATTCTTCTAGATCCCCTAATTACATGATTAAACCCTTGTTTAATTAGAAATTATATAATTAATCTAATTCCTCCCACTTGCAAGGGAATATTCCTCCTTTGCACAATCCTCCAAAAGGGGAACATTCACATGGAATATGTTGGGGCTGTTTAAAATTAATGGTGGGAGAGTTGAGGATTCTATTTGCACAGTGTTGGGAGTTGATGTCACCTATCCAAGGACTTGACGAATACTCTTTCCTTCCTAGGTGATTTCAATTTTCTTGTCCAATTCATTGGATTTGGTTCAATCTTTGATAGAAATTAAGGAATTGGCAAGAAAATATATCAACTTCCAATACATTTTAGATAACTTTGTTCTTAAGGTTATGCAAAGTTATAATATTTTTAATGGAGATGGATACATTAGTGGTCTGTTTCCTAGGGATTTTTTGCAGGAAAAGAAAGGGTTTGAGGATATCTTTCAAGCCATCAAGTTGGCACTATAGTTTCATAATGATACCATTCTCCTCAGGGCTCTGTGGAAGCATCATCATTACATTTTTTCGGTAATGGAAGGGGATATAAGAGAAAAATATTATGCTCTAAAATTTTTAAGGGTTCATACTCCTCTAGTCCCTCCTCAGGGTATTTAGTTGGATTTGCAGCTCAGGGTTCCCTCTCTGATGTAGGATCATCATCAAGGTGGCCATGCTTGTCATGTTCATGATTTTCAGCTTAGGGTTCCCTCTCTAGTGTAGGATCGTCACCAAGGTGGCCATGATCATCATCCTCATGCTCCATTTAGTGTGTCCCTGTGTTCTTCAAACAATGGCTCTGAGTTCTTCTCCTCTGCCAATGCTCGAATGCCTCGTGTGTAGCTTCTAACCTTCTTTGTGGGTTGTCGAAGCCTATTTCAAAGAGGATTACAATTAACTGAGAAGTTGGAGGTTGAAGATAAAAGTTTTGTTTATTGTGATTTTATGGAAGAATAATTTTTTTTTTAGTAGCTTTTTCATTTATAGTCTGCTTAATTAAGATTTGTATATTTGAAGCTAATTTTTCCACTTATTATCAACTTATATAGGCGTTATAAGGGGATGTATAGGTGTTTTTTCATTATTAGTTTTGTTTCAAAGTTGAAGTTGAGTTTGGGCTCATTACCAACTTCCTATATACTAGTATAAAAATTTAATGTAAAAGATTTCTTTTTATATTATATATATAGGCTATCATGCCTTTTATTTATAAAAAAAAAAAAATTGCTTTGCACACTCAAAAATGCACCTGAAAAACTGCCCCAGTGACCTATTTTGGAGGTTCATAATTCGAAGCCTATTTTCTTTCATGTCATGAGTGTATTCATTTCTCATACATAAACATGTATGTTTGATTTCAGATTCCTATGATAAGTTTTGACAGGGTTTTGAATGACAAGTTGGAGGGTTTTGGGATTGTTTTGTTGTTTGCATACTCTCAGGCCTAGAAAGTGGTCTCCTATTTAGATTGATATTTCACAGCTAGATGATTATCATGGAAAATGGATTGGTGCTCTGCATTTCCCTCATATTTATATGCTCCCTAGTTTGGCTTTAGATCCTCGAGATCAAGTTTGATATTTTTACCAGGTCAAAAGCAAATGCAATTTGTTCTATTTTTACATGTGCATTTCTAGAATTTTTCAAGGTCAATTTCGACCCTTAATATTTTTTGAAGAATTTGGATTGAAGGAAAGCCCTCTTGCACATATACTCAATGGACTTAAATGATTTATTGTTTCCTGTGGTAGTTTCCCAGAAGAATATTTGGTATTTTTTAACAATGGTGACTTGGTGAGCCCTAATTGGTTTTTGACAGGTGCGGTTGTAGAAAGGTCTGACTGAGCCACCTGGCATTGAATATCTTGCACCTCGGGATTATTTTTTCCAATTCATTTGTTGCACTAAATTTTTAGTTCAAATTTATGCATGAATGTGCATTTTCATGACTTCAGTAGGTTGTTTGACTAGTTTTCCAGGGTGATTCTAGAGGCCATTTGACCTATTTTCACTACTATACAAGGTGCCTGAAGGTGGATTCTGATGGTTTCCCACTTCAAATTTTTCATGCTAGATGCATATAGAAGCATTTTTCAGGTCAATTGACGATGAAACTTATTCCAAAACAAAAAAAAAATTAGTCAAGACCACAAGGGGACTCGACATGTGTTAGAAAATTGGAGGAAGCTTCTATCTGATTGGGTCAACATTTTAGATATGGTAAAAATCAATTCATATTTTTGGAGGGCTTAGGGACAACAAGAAATTTCAAATATGAGAAATGAAAAAAATCCTAATGACTTCTTGAGTTAAAATTTCCAATGCAAAAGGAAAATTGGATCCTAATTTTCATGATATATGTGATTAGAAGTTTGTAAAGGATTCCAACCTTCACTCCTCTCTGATTTCAATTTCCAAACATTGAAACTCAGAAGCATTTGCAAATGCTAACTCTACTATATTATCAAGTCCATTTGTCTCTATATAGGTCTAGAAAGTACAACTAATCCTTTCCGAAATAGAAGTTAGTTGGATTAAAAATAGACTATAGGTGTATTGAATTTTACAAAAGGATATGTTGGAGGAAAAGAGAAAGATGAATCTGAGAGTCTTCTTTTAGAAATAGTGAAAATGTGAATATAGCACTATCATTAGTGGCTGGTGTAGTGCTTCCAAATCGATGGTGCAATATGTGCATACAACAATGAACCATGGATTTTATGTATAGGTGTTGTGACTCTCTTGCTCAATTAGGGTTTTTCACCTAAAGGAGAGAGATAGACCCAAAAATATAGATGGTTCACTCAAAATAATGAAATTACAATGAAAATATGCCTAAATGCAATGACCTAAATGCAGTAAACTAAAAAAATGGATTGATTATTTATGAAAAACCTAAGAAATATGAAGTGTTTGAAAACATAGTGTGATATGCAGAAATGAACTAGAAACATAAAAAAATGAAAAAAAAACTTAATGAGACTAAATGGAGTGCACTTGGAGGTAGAATGCTAATGCTAGAAGGTCATGGACTACTTCAAAAATTACAGTTGATGACCATTGGGACTCATTCGCCATAGATGGTGAATTAATTTTACTAAAATAGGTTTCAAGATTTCGAGAATTGAAAACCTCAAAAATCACTTTGTCCAACCTAGCAATGGGACTGATTCACCATAGATTTTGAATTAGTCCACCTACAAAAATTTGTAAATTCTGAAGTCAACTCTATGGGTTCAAATCTATACTTGTCTTCTTGTTAGGTTGACGGATTCAAATTTGTAGAAAATGGGTTGAATGATGTCTTCAAGCCTGAATTAGGTCTTTGTTGACTTGAATAGCTTTGATGACTTGTTGACCACTTTTCAACACCTATCTCTTTTACAAATCTACCTACAAGACTTGCAAACACACATGTAAAGAGGGGGAAAATGGTTAAAGGTTAGAGTATAGGTGTTTGACTTGGTCAAACCCTGATTTGGCAATCAAACCCTTGATAATGAAATGAAATAAGAAAGTAATGATGAAAAAATAACATGCAAGTGTCATGAACTCACCAAACCCTTGTTGTTGAAGTCTGAATATATGTCAATGGCTACTCCAAGATGCTTAATAATTGCTTGATTGAATGATGAAAAATGCTTGAATTTTATGATGGATTGAATGCATGAATGAATACTTAAATGAGTGGATGAATGGGTGTTAAAATGGATAGAAAATCATGTATTTATACACACGTATGCCCTAATTTCTCAAAAATACAACATCATAGGTCAACCTTAGGTCTTAATGAATAAAAACTGATAATAAATTTCAAATTATTTT